>JADRCD010224138.1:8739-19641 GCA_019843815.1 Montemys delectorum | reverse complement strand
CCTCCCTGTCTCTCTCCCTCCCTCCCTGTCTCTCTTTCTTCCTCCCTGTCTCTCTCCCTCCCTCCCTCTCTCTCTCTCTTCCTCCCTATCTCTCTCCCTCCCTTCATCTCTTTTCCTCCTTCCTCCCACTTACTTTTTTCTTTCCTCCTTTCTTCTTCCTCCCCCTTACCCTCCTTTCCTCTCTCCCTCTCCCTCCCTTCTTCACTCAATCCTTCCATCTTTGCCTCTCTCCCTCTATTTTTCTTACTCTTTCTTCCTTCCTTTCTTTCTTTTATCTTTCTTTTCTTCTTTTCTTCCTTCTCCTCCCTCCCCTCCCTCTCCTACCTCCCTTCTCCCTCTCATCTTCCTCCTCGCCCTCCCTCTCTCCTTCTTTCTTCATCTCTTCCTCTCCCTCCTTCCCTTTCTGGGTCCTAGGGATCAAGCTCAGATTATTTGACTTGTTGCAAATGTCTTTGCCCTCTGAGTCATATCACAAGCCCAGAAAATGCATGTTTAAATGAAGACGAAAAACAAAAACAAAACAAAATGAAACAAAACAAAAAAACTGCTAGAAATGGAGAGTACAGAGGCAGGGAGCATCTGAGAATAAACTATTCTAAAGAGGAGAAATTGAATGTAGAATATAAATGTAGCAAAGGCC
This sequence comes from Montemys delectorum, assembly GCA_019843815.1. Taxonomy (NCBI): domain Eukaryota; kingdom Metazoa; phylum Chordata; class Mammalia; order Rodentia; family Muridae; genus Montemys; species Montemys delectorum. Next base: position 19,001 of record JADRCD010224138.1, on the reverse strand, counting down.
TCGGAGAGATGAGCTGTGACTGAAATGGAGGAGACAAAGCTGTGACAGGGCATACTGGACTGCTGTGGTTTTAAGGGCTGTTCCTAGGTAGTGGCTTCTGGGGAGGGTCAGAGCTCATTGGCTGCAAGGCAACATAGGAAACTGAAGACTGAAGACAAAAAAGTGGACTCTGAGAAGCATGGAGAAGGGATCAGAGGAAAGAAAAAAAATCATAGATGGCTGTGCTTGGACTTACAGGAAGTTCATCTGCCTCCTGCCAATCTTGGGAGCCATTGGTCACTCAGGAATCAGAGCTGGCTTTGTGATCATCATGGCTTTCATGAGAGGATGTCATATAAGGAGGCTTAAGAAAAGTTAAAGAGTGACTGCTGCCTGGCACCAGCTGAGTGCTCTCATCTCAGCAGACTCTCTGACCTGAAGCTCCTGAAATCTCTCCACCCATCTTGCTAAGTTCCCACTGGTGGGTCACTACCATGCCAGCCCTAAACTACAAAACCCCCATGACCTTTTGTGGTACATACCTGTCAAACTCATGCTTTGCCACCATATCTTTCTCTCTGGAACCCAGACAAACCACCGAGTGAAGGAAAACACCACACAAACTTAGTTCAAAAACAGTGGTAACTCAATCTCTGGGTGCAACAACTAGAATCCTAAACTTGTAAGCCTTATTAAATCTACATCCTGGATTCACCATCTAATCCAGAAGACGATAGTAGCTACATCTTGTCCTGTCACTATCACATCCAAAAAGCGCCTAACTCTCTCCTGTTTCCTCTCTTCCTCTGTCCAACCTACCCACCCAGTGATTGGTCCCTTTATTCACTGGGGGAAGGTTCATAACAAGTCACCTGAGTGTGTCTTTCCTCAGTCCAGGTAGCCCCTCCTGGGAAAGCAGAATTAACATCAAAATACAGGCAGCACCAGGGCCAGACATACACTTCCCCCTTTCAGTTCTAATAAAAAACTAAACCTTTCTCTCAAATATAAATTGAGCACAACTATTACCATTTTGTAATTTATAAAGTACAAGATAGACCTAACAGCCAGTCCATCATTTTTGTCAATAGCATAGAACACTGTCATCTATCCTAACTTAAAAGACTTACAATTCTACACCTGACTTATGTCCTGGCTTTAGATTGCATGCCATCTGGAAATCATCCTCTTAAAGTTAAATAGCTTGGGTTGGCTATGAGACTGTGAGTAGTCTTTCAAACCCATCAGAAATCCAAGAATGACCAATATTATCTGAAGATACAGGAAGCCTAACACAGCTTCCAGAACTGAGACAAGTTGTAGAGACAGCTGCCTACCTGTACAGCCCCTGTATGTCAGGAAGCTGGAGAAGTCTCCAGCCTTCTGGCCCCACATCATCTGACAGACCTTTGAAAAACAGAACTAAGCTGCCCTAATCTATAAATTGTGTCCTTTCAAGAACAGTACAGGTCTGCAGGAGAGATAGGAAATTTCTGCTCAGTGGCCACCTAGCCACAATGTATCTCCTCACCTGGAGGTGAGATGCTCAGCTGCTTCTTTGAATCCATGAATGGGAAGCTGTTAGGAGCAGATTTGTCTCAACAGCAAGTGAATAAATAACATTAAGTGTCACATTCTGTGAATTTCTGACATTTTTGAAAACCAACTATCTATGTAAAGTAATCTGGACTGTTGTCCAATAATTACCCTCAGCTATTTCATATTAAAATATCTGAAAACAACCAAACAATAAACTCAGAGCCATGAATTTGCCATTTGTCCGTTAACTCACAGACTTAAACATCTCAGATCAGTTTATAATTGCATTTATAGAAGGACTGGGTCCAGTCTTGTACTTATAAAATTTTGTATCAAAAGAAGAAATTTATACCTATGAAAACCTTTGATTTTTATATCAAAATAAATTCTGTACCAAAATTATGGCTACCACTTAGTAACAATTATAAAGATATCTACCAAATGAGATTATGGCTATACAATCAATTCTAGCTATTTCCTCCCTGTTCCAATTATGACCATTTCTACATTCCCTAGAAAGACAACCTTTGAATAACCACCTCCAGTCCCAACACCTAGGAAACTGGGATGACGACTCTTCATAACTTCTTCAAGCTGAACGTGGGTGGTGAGATCTTTTTGAAGGAGGGGAGGAGGGGAAGGAAAATAGGGCAGTTGGTTGGCCTTAAGAAGGCCACATCAACAATTGTATTAGTCTCTGGTGTCTGTGTCCTGACTGGATCTGGTTGAAAGTTCAAGACATCAGGAGTTCAAGCAGGTCAGTTTAGTATGTCTGACGATGAGACTCACCAAGGCTGTATATTCTATACGGTACAAATCTCAAAAAAAAAAATTTAGTGTCATCAAGATAACTTTTTTGTTTGATTCTCTGGAACCTAATTCTCTGGGGGTCTCCCTCTATCATATCTGATCCATATTACTCTGGAAGGTATATAGACACTAATCACCTTCTCTAAAAACACAAAAAACCTTTCTCCCAAATCAGTTAAGTCAGTAACCAGAAAAACCTTTATATTGATCTCTTTCCCAGAGGAATATTATAACCACAAAACTCAAAATCACACCTGTTTTAAAAATTAAAACAATCAAAAACAAATGAAGTAAACTAAAATACTATATATCCCTATTCTTAGGACTTTTTTTTTTTATTTTGCCATGTAGGATAATAATCCAAGATGCCCATGGAGTCCACATTAGACAGAAACTGACCACAGGGACTGAGCCAATGAGTAAGGACTATTGAAGAAAAAGGTGTGAGACCCCACATGGACCAGTGAAAACAAGCACCAGTTATGGAATAGCCACATCTTAGGGAGAGTATAGAGCAGATAATTGAGAGTGTTGAGCAGTGAGGACCAGGGTGTGACCCCATAGGTGGAGGTCAAAGGACAGAGAAGACAGAGACTCTTCAAGATCCCAATCAGATTAAGATGTCTTTATGTGTAGTTTGTAAATGTTTTACATATTTTTTAATTCTCACTTAAGACATTAATCCACCTAGGTTGGAGTTCATGGATGGTGTGAGATCCCATTTTTATTTCCTTTCTGGATACCCAGTGTTTCTTGCAGCATTTGACTATACATTTCTTCCCTATGTGGCCATTAAGTTAATTCCTTCTTTGTTACTGATGAAACTTTGTTTGCCTGATGAAAATCAGTTGTGGCTTTGTGGAATAGCTGTTTGGATATGCAATGGATCCATCTCTATGAACCTATAAACTTTACAAAGCCTTCATTCATGGCTTGTCACCTCTGTTGTCAGTAAAGTCTTCTAGCTTCTTCTCCCTACAGTTTATATCTTGCACACTGCTGTTAAAATTTAGTCAATGTTCTAAAATACATACATGGCCAGGTCACTCCCATAATTAAAATGATTAAATTATTTTGGGGGGAATATAATCCAAATCCACGAGTGTGGTATATGTACCCCATCTCACAATGCTTATCCTTCTGATATTCTTTGCTGATAGTCATCTCCATTTCCTGGCATTATTCAAATTTGTATTCCAGTACTTCTGCATAGACAATCTAGGATCCAATTAACTTCTAAAATATCTTACTCATTCATATTTCTAGATTTAAAAAGTTCTAATTCACTTATTTGGCATTTACTTGGCATCTGAACTGTATATAGACTATGTATGGCATCATAAATTCCCTAAATGTTTGCAGTCTAGCAGACGGAAAACAGGAACCCAATACTTGCTTAAATGAGCCCAAGTGTTGTAGACACTTGAGTCAACTTCCACAGCCCCAAGTGGAAGAAATGGCTCTTTGCCTGATGAAAATCTGTTGTGTCTTTGTGGAATAGTTATTTGGATATGCAGTGGATACATGTCTATGAAACTATAAACTTTACAAAGCCAGAGAAGGAAATAAGAGGGTGTTTTAAACAACACAGTAGCATCAATTAAGACAAGGGGCTTGGGGAAATGGGACCTTATTCTTTGTGATGGAGCAGGAGAAGGAACATCTGGAATGACAGCTGAGGTTACTTGGTTACTTGGCATTGGGAGACAGTCTACTAAGAGATTGATGGGACTAGAATCTTACTCTCCTAGGTGGATCAAACTCTAAACTCAGGGTATTAACTATAAGAGGATGTGCTAGGCATCTGGGGACAATATGCTGTTTGTCTGTACTGAGAGGTGGAAAAGCCAAAAGGGTGCCGGAGAAATTTCAAAAGCAGACCTACAGCAATAAAGCTGTAAGAACATGTGAAAAATTACTGAACTTTCACATACATGGAGTTTTCCATAGGCAGGTTGCTTAGGTTTGTGTGTGTGTGTGTGTGTGTGTGTGTGTGTGTGTGTGCACGCGCGTGCACAAGGTGGGGGGGGCGGTGAGTGTGTACACATGTCTCTGTGTGTGAGTGCAGAGGTCAGATGAATATACCTGGTGTCCTGTTTCACTACTCTCAGCATATCCCTTCATATAGGGCTCCCACTGAGGCTGAAACTTACTACTCCATGATGCTTCCTGGCTTGCTGTTCCCACCTTCTTCTCCTGTCCACAGGCGCGCGGGGCTATGCCTAGTTTTAACTTGAGTGCTAGGGATCCAAACTTGGGTTCTCGTGGTTACACAGTAAGCATTCTTACCCACAGAGCTGTCTCCCTAGCCTGTTTACTGCTTTTTAAAAAATACATCTTGTTTTAAATTATTTCCATAGCCTAGCTTTATATCTTTGGATTAATGATTTTATTCTTTTCTTTCCTCCTTGGTGTATGACAGCTTCTACTGGATATGGTTGGGTCCCCAGACCAGGACCTCCAGGAAGCAGCTGCTGGCTGTATATCCAATATCCGAAGACTAGCTCTTGCTACAGAAAAGGCTAGATACAACTGAAATGTGAATGTACACAAGCTACCAAGTGTTCTGACTAAGGATATACCTCTTCCTTGGCCAGGAAGCCAGAGTCGAGAAGCATTTATCAACCGGTCCTTCAAACAGCCTAAAGAAAAATACAAGGATTAAAACACAAATACTTTTTGTTGAAAGTTACGAGAATCTTTTCATTCTGTTTAATGAAAAGTATGTACTGAAATATAAAACCAATAAATTTGTGATCGTTTTCTAAGAATTTGAGGGTATATGTGTATGATGTGATATTTATAGTTTAACTACACTTTTGCATCTGCCATGATTTTAATAAATAGAGCTGTTGCAGTGTGCAGTTCCAGATTCACCCATGAATGTCTTGAGAGCCCCTTTCTGTTAAACTGATCTGCCTGTCCTGTGCTTACAGCCTGGTCTGGCTGATCACTTGTAAGCCACAGGAGAGTTCTGAGGAGATGTGCTGATTTCACAGATGGTTGTTAAATAGAATTCAGCACTAAGCAGCTGCTCTTAGCAAGAGCATTCTGAGGTCATCCCAGACTTCTCCCATACCATCAAACACCCGAGACAGTAATGTGCAACTGTCACCACATGGCGGCATGCGAATTGCAAGGACAAGGAGTCCTTTCACTTTGGGACAGACGAGTGTAAACAACGATATGTTTCATTTCCCTCATCGCCAGTCACCAACACTTTTATTGAAATTAATTTATGCTGATGTAAGGATAATATTATTTTACATAAAGTTACTCAACTTATTTCCAGCACATGAAGTACTTTTTAAAAAGTGGTTACAAAGGATTAATCACATTTTATCAGGTTAAATAACATTAGGATGCACTTTTTTTTAAAAAAAAAAAATCACATAATGTAACCTCGGTGTGCTGAAATGTTTGGGAACTAACTGTCTCAACTTTCTAATGGTCGCCAGAAAAACAGCTTTGTTTGCATCAACTCAGAGAGCCAAGGATCTCCCTCAGAGAATGCCTTAGTGAGCAAGCAAGGCCGTTTATTGAAAAAAAAAAAATACTAGGTACCAAATATATCATCCTTTGGAGAAAAGCATAATCTTAATTGAATTCAATGTAAATAAATCGTACAAAACAAAAAGCCTGCCCGGGATGAATGTTAGACCACTAACAGAGGCTCCAGTTTAAAAAAAAAGAAAAAGAAAAAGAAAAGAAAAGGTAAGTGCTTCTGCGAAGTTCAAGGCTTCATAAAACACTCACTCTCTGCTGCTTTTTGGAGAAGAATAGAAATGAGAATAATTCGAGGAAGGAGGCAGTGTTGACTCTAAGGATTAACTTTAAAGAGTAGTGTGTGTCTGCCAACGTCCCATACTAGATATTTCTAAAGGTCCCATGCTGGCCATTTTTGTTTGACAACATTAAAAATGCCTAGCGGTGGGTGGTGTTAGCCACAGGAAATGAAGGAGCATTAGATTGTCATTGAAAGCTCACCATCGACCTCAGGTCTTAACATTTTCTGTGTCCCTGTGTCCTGGAATTGAGGGGAAGCAAGAAGGAAAAGGACGGTGAAGGGGACTTGTGACTACTGACTGGAGGACTGTGTCTCATGATGCCCCTGGTGTTTCTGCTATTATGGTTAAAAAGTGCAAAGTAAAAGCAACAGCCATCTTAAAAGAAGCTGCACACTTAGAAATGGATAGACGCAGCATGAAGATTGTCTCCTGTGTTTTCTAAGTAAAAGCATCCACTCAAATCACCAGCAAGGTAGCACCTTTTAGAATACGATGGTGATCTTAAGCGTCAAGTCTGGGCTTATTTTTTGTGAAAGGTTTTATAGAGATTGCTGATCTTACTTTAAAAAAAAAAAGGCAAAGCCTGCAAAGGGCCCTCAGTTTTAGAGGATGTGAGTGGGAGCAATGATCACCCCCTTGGTCAGTGAGTATGCACTGTGAGAACACTTGTAGTTTTCCCTCCTATGTGAGGGTCTTTGTGATATTTATTTTTGTGCCAGTGAAGGCTTTAATTCTTTATGATTTTGATGAGGAGTTTCTTTCTTCGTTTTTATTTTATCTGGGTGTACAGAGAACAAAATATGCCCTCTGGCTCCTTCAATTCGGAAGGGGTTTAAGTTGGAGTTTTAATTGTATTTCCTTTGGGAAACCTCTCTGATTGTTGTCCCCTGTGTGGGCAGAATTTACAGCTGGCAGGATGACTTGCACTAAAAAGAACTTGTTTCTTTTGAAACGTTTTTTGAATCCTATAAATGAATGGACAGTTCTCTTAGGGCGTGGCTTTGTGAGTTATGTTTTCTCCTCGACAGACTGTTACTGCTGCATCTCTAAAGCATTCACTCAGGTCTGAGAGAGTGATTTCAAATACTTGGGAAGTCTATTCTCATTTAGGACAGCAAGGGTGCTGGTTGCCGATGCACAGCACCAGAGGGCTGCAAGTAAGGCCTTTCTTTTTCTTTACTTATTACATTAAATCAACAAGATACAATTTCCTGGTCCAAATGGTTTAAGTTGTTTACTCTAATTTTATTCCGTGAAAATTTAGGATTGGAATAACCTATGCTTACTACCACAATTCAATGAAAATATTAAGAAAATCATGTGTTAAAAAAACTTCACTACTTTGGATTCAATAAGCGTTCCCAAACTAATGATCCACATGTACTGAAGTGTAAAAATGGAACACTCTCCCTAAATGAGAATAGACTGGAAAGTAAGCTGGCTTTATGTGGTGCTATTGTATTCAGGAACAGTGTTAGGTACTTAGGCTTTTTTATCACATTATTTATTTCATGGTGGGGTTATTTGCCTTGGTGGGAATATAGAGATCAGAAGAAACGCAGAGTCAGCACTTTCTCCCTATCATATGGGTCTGGGCATTGAACTTGGGTCACGAGGCCTAGTGGTATGCACCTTTACCTGTTGAACCAGTATTACTCAGTATTAAGTTCTTTTGATCTTGATTGATAAGGAGAGGACTCATAAACTAGATTCCCTTAGTGGGAGACTATATCATCAGAGTGGGAACACCTACTCTACAGGGGTAACTTTGGAGGGCATGTCAACATGTTATAATTTTGTGTGCTTTGCTCTGCCACATGGTCCCACCATGATGCTTTATCCTTCTTACAGGCCAAAATCAATGGGCTAGACTATCAAAGAAAACCTGTTCTCCTTAAAATTCATTTTTTTTTCTCAGATATTTCTTGTAGTGCTAGAAAGTCGACAAACAAATTATGTTCACAATAACAGAAATGAGAGGAAAACTTTGGATCCTCCTATTAGAGCTCAATCTCATACTGAAAGTATATTTTAGAATAATAATCACATACAAAGGTTTTCAAAAAATATTGTTAAATTTCAGATAGATTCTGAAGTAGTATATAGCTTGAAATGTTTGTTTGTTTGTCCGTAAGTCATGAGCTGAGGATATGGCTCAGCTGATAACGATGCTTGCTGCCAAGCCTGATTATCCAAGTTTAATACCAGGAACCTCCATGGCAGAGGAAGAGAAGTGACTCTCACAAGCTGCCCTTTGACCTCCACATACTCACTATGGTGTGAATTCACCCATTTTCCCAAACAATAAATAAATACGGTTTTTGTTTTGTTTTGTTTTTACAAGATCTTAGAAATGAGGAAGAGTTGAAGGATAGGAGAGAAATTAAGAAATGTAATCACAGGCGGTGGTGGCACACACCTTTAATCCCAGCACTTGGGAGGCACGGGCAGGCAGATTTCTGAGTTCGAGGCCAGCCTGGTCTACAGAGTGAGTCTAGGACAGCCAAGGCTATACAGAGAAACCTGTCTCGAAAAAACCAAAAAAAAAAAAAGAAAAAAAAAGAGAGAGAGAGAGAGAGATGTAATCAGACTTCAGACTATATTATACACATGTACAAAACTGTCAGATAATAAAATTAATAAAAAAGAAAAATGTATATTTTAGTCACAAAGAAAAACTACCTGGATTTTATAGCATCCTACATAGTAAACATAATTTGTTTCCTGTTTCATTCATCTGGATATTTTACAATGTATACTTATCACTTCTTAAACATACAAACACTTTCAATTAATATTATTTAGCAGCATGCACAGTAGAGAAGTCCCATGTGGTACCTGAGGAGGCCAGAAGGCAGTGCTGGCTCCCCTGTGACTGGAGTTAAAGGCGACTGTAAGGAGCCCTGTGTGAGTGCTGAGAACTGAACTGGAATTCTCTAGAAGAGTAGCAAGCACTCTTAAAAGCTGAGCCACCTTTCCAGACACTTAACACTAACTTCAAAGGAGATACCATAAGTTTACAAATAAAACATGCAATACATGCATAATAAATGGAATTTTCTGGGTATTTTATAGAGTTTTATACATAAAAAAAAAAAGCCAGGCAGTGGTGATGCATGCCTTTAATCCCAGCACTTGGGAGGCTGAGGCAGGTGGATTTCTGAGTTCGAGACCAGCCTGGTCCACAGAGTGAGTTCCAGGACAGCCAGGGCTACACAGAGAAACCCTGTCTTCAAAACCAAAACAAACAAACAAAAAAAGAGTTTTATACATAAGTATTATATTACATGATTCTACTTTTATCCTTCCCCTCCAACTCCTCTGATGCCCTCCCTACTCCCTCTCAAATCAATGACTTCTTCATTAATTATGTAATTATAAATATTATACACTTAATAATGGCATACATATAATATAATCTATTACACACACACATACAATCTCCTAACTCCATTTAGTGTTGTTCATATGTACAAATGTAAGAGATTGGAAAACCCACTCTAGAAGACTAGTTCTCCCTCTCAGAAGCCATTAATAGCCTTAAAAGAATTGTAATTTTGGCAAAAAATTTGAGATTTTGAAAACAACAAATTTACCATTTGTAAAATTCTCAAGATAAAAAAGTGTGAATAAATAAGAGACCTGTGTGTGTGTGTATGTGTGTGCACATGCATGCTCATGAATGTGTGTGTATGTGTGTGTTTTCACTGATCATGTCATGCTTAGCTTTTAAACTGTTTCTATGAATTCTTTGAGTTCCTATATATTTATCATTTCACCCAAGCTCCTCCTTTTAACACCTTGCAGATCTACCCTCTACTGCATGTCCTTTTAATTTATTCTATAACTCATTAGGTCCAATTGTGTAGTTTATATACTTCTGGGTATGGGGCCATCCACTGGAGTGGTCTACAAAACACTCATATGCAAGAATTTTAAATCACAGTTAAAACTGGCACAGCACAACTAAGACATCTCAAAGTGATCACAGTGTAAAGTCTGTCATTTATTTGTTTTTATCAGTCAAGCATCTGGATTCACATTAATTAATTCATTCATTCACTCACTCTCTATTTCTGTCTCTGTGTCTCTCTCTCGCTCTGTCTCCTTTCCTCCTCCTCCTCCTCCTCCTCCTCCTCCTCCTCC
>JADRCD010224137.1:13525-35604 GCA_019843815.1 Montemys delectorum | reverse complement strand
ATTTTTGTTTTGTTTTTTTGAGACAGGGTTTCTCTGTATAGCTCTGGTTGTCCTGGTAGTCACTCTGTAGGCCAGGCTGGCCTCGAACTCAGAAATCTGCCTGCCTCTGTCTTTCAAGTGCTGGGATTAAAGGCGTGTGCCATCACTGCCCGGCTCCCCATTGACACTTATATTATATTACAGTTCATAACAGTAGCAAAATCACAATTATGAAGTAGCAATAAAAATACTGTTATGGAAAAAAAGAAAAGAAAAGAAAATACTGTTATGGTTGGAGGTCACCAGAATGTGAGGAGCTGTGTTAAAGTGTCACAGTCTTAGGAAGGGTGAGAACCGCTGGTCTAAGAAGGGAAAGGAGGCAGTCCTGAGTTGGAGCTTTGCTTCGAAGATGTTGCTTTTTCCTTATCATTAATTTATTTATTCACTTTACATCCTAAAAGTCCACCCCCTCAGCCGGGCGGTGGTGGTGCACACCTTCGATCCCAGCCCTTGCGAGGCAGAGGCAGGCAGATTTCTGAGTTCAAGGCCAGCCTGGTCTACAGAGTGAGTTCCAGGACAGCCAGGGCTACACAGAGAAACCCTGTCTCGAAAAACCAGAACATCAGATGTCGTTCTAAGGGCTGGGGAGAGGGTTCTTTTGGTAAAGTGTAAGTATGCAGGCCTTCGTTTGATCGTCAACACCCACATTAAATAATAATAATAATGATAATAAAAAAATCAGGCCATGGTGGCGCACACCTTTAATCCCAGCATTTGGGAGGCAGAGGCAGGTGGATTTCTGAGTTCAAGGCCAGCCTGGTCTACAGAGTGAGTTCCAGGACAGCCAGGGCTACACAGAAAAACCCTGTCTCGAAAAACCAGAACATCAGATGTCGTTCTAAGGGCAGGAAAAAAAAAAAAGGCCAGACACAGCTGTATGTATTGTAATGCCAATGCTAAGAGGTGAAGTCAGGTGGGTCCCTGGGGCTTGCTGGACAGCTAGGGTGGCCTAATTAACTCCAGGGTCAGTAAGAGAGACATTGTCTCAGAAAGTATGGTGAAGAGAGTGACTGAGGAAGACTCCTGAGGCCTACATACATATATATCTGCATGTACACATGTGTACACACACACACACACACACACACACACACACACACACACAAAGAGGCTGCCAGGTAGCTTGGCAGTCATTTAATTCCAGCTACTCCAGAGGCTGAGTCAGGTTCAATACAGTTAAGGTCTGTCTTCCTGTGTCTGAGAGGGTTCAAGGCTAACCTGGCCAACTTCCTGAGATCCTGACTCCAAACAAACAAACAAACCCAAACCAAAAAAAAAAAAAAAAAAAAAAGCAGAGCATAGTGGTAGTGGTAGATGCCTAGAAGGCAGAGACAGGAAAGTCAGGAGTTCAAGATCAGCCTGGGCTGATTGGAAGACCTGCCTCACAAACAAACACCTAAGTCTCAGAGTTCAATAGTTTAGGAAAGATAAAAAGAACATCTACAGTGCCATGAAAATGATTAAGAAGGGGCTAGTGAGATGGTATGGGGGAAAGGCCACAAAGGCTGGTGACTGGTGACATTAGTTCAATCCCTGGCAGCCACAGGGAAGAAGAATCAAGTCCCTCAAGTTGTCCTCTGACCTCCACATTTGGGCTGTAGTGCACACATCTACATATACACAGTCAATAAATAAAATGTAATACATTTTTAAAAATGACCAAGACCATCAAAACACTGGGTTAATCTCATGGTGGTGTCCAGATGGGAAGATCAGAAGTTCAAGATCATCCACTACACAGGTTCTCAACCTGTGACCCTTTAATACAGTTTCTCATGTTGTGGTGACCCCAAACTGTAAAGTTATTTTTGTTGCAACTTTGTTTTGCTACTGTTATGAATACTAATATAAAATCTGATATGCGACCTCTGAAAGAGTCCTTAGACTCAAAGGTTGAGAACAGCTGCTCTACTACATAGTGAACCAACAGACAAAAAAATAGGAAAACTAATCCAGGGTGACAGACTTGAAGAGATGGTTCAAGGTTAAGAGCACTTGCTGCTCTTTCCAGAAGACCTGAGGTCTCTTCCCAGCACTCAAGACTGGCGATTGATCAACTCTTGTAACCTTACCTCCTGGAGATCCAACGCCCTCTTCTGGCCTCTGCAAGCACCCACACACACCGCATACACATAGAAACAAGTAAAAGGAAAAAAAAAAAATCATTTTTTAAGAAGGCACTGTAGCCGGGCAGTGGTGGCGCAAGCCTTTATTAAACCCAGTACTTGGGAGGCAGAGACAGGCCCCTGGGCTCGAAAAAACAAACAAACAAACAAACAAACAAATAAATAAATAAATAGAAGGCACTGTATTTGTATCCCTTTAAAATGCCTTCGCGCTTTATTTATCAAAGCTATATGAGGCAGAAATCTTCAAGTACTTAAGACTTTACATTGTATTCTTGCCTGTCTCCTCGAGTAACAACTGTCTTAGAAGTCAGAAATACCAGATCTTACCGCTCCCAACATTGGTGCGCATTGGCGGAGCAGTAATAAATCCCTTTAGCTCTGGAGCTTGAGAACCAAACCGGAAGGAAAAACCACGCGGGACAGAAGGAAACCTAGCGGCCGACAGACCAGAAGAGCTTGCCAGGGCAATCGTCTAAGCACGAAACCACGCCCTCCCACAAGCACCTCCCCAGCCTCTTCTCTTTTGGCCCCGCCTCTGACCTCCAGGAAGCCCTGGGCCACGCCCAGTGGGCGTGCTCATACTGCCGAAGGTCGGAAATCCCGCCAACAATGACTCCGCCCCTCCTGCCGCGGCGCAACCTGGCCCTTTTATTTAAAGATTACGTTTACGTCAGCCCGCCTTACGTAGCTTTGCGTCATCAGTACAAGGCGGGGGAGGCGGGACTTCCTGTCCCGGATGCTAACAGCTTCCGAGAAAAGCCGGAAGAGATCGAACCCTGGACAGAATCCTGAGTTGCCAGACCCTCCCCTGACCCCTACGGAAAAAGGAGTACAAAGACTGTCCTGGCGAAGTCAAAACATTTATCCTGGCTTTGTCAGGTGAGGCTCTCCTTCCCCATCGAGGCACAGTAACAATCCAAACCCCCTTTAATCTCCCATGACTCCTCGCGTCCTCAAGCTCCGCCCCCTCTCCTCTGCCCCGCCCCGATGTCTGAGGGGTGTGGATGGTTTGTGACCCCCTACCTCCCGACCCTCGCTTCCTCACCCGACCCTAAACCATCACTGGCCGGGAAAGTCGGGCTTGAGCACTGCGACCGAAACCCGGAAGCCCCTCGGCTGAGGGGGTGGGTGCGGGGAGAGGCTGATGGACTCCACTGCCAAGGGAATAGGACCTCTCAGAACCTTCACCTCAGAAAAAAGCACGGCCGGGGACGACTCCCCACAGTGCGGTCAGGGTCGTCCACTGGCAGAGGAGAAAGCTGAGGCCTTGAGTCAGACAGATGCAGGTCCCCTATCTGGCCCCTGCCCGCGGCAGTTCCTTGTGTCCTCCGTTTCCATCTGTCTTTGCCACAGTTTCCTTTTGTGTAAATCACAGTTCCTGACATTAACCTTACCATCAGGGGTTAGTTGTGGGAGTGAGACGTAATTGCTATCATTTGTTTATTGAACAGTGTTAATTATTTTTGCTTCGATGATTTCACGTCATCTTCAGAACAACCTTATGAGGTAGGTAACCGTTTTAAACCCCACTTTACTGATGAGAAAGCTGAGGCTTTGAGAACGTTGTTGGAAGTTTATAGCTAGAAGAGGGGCTAGACAGTGATCCCTAATTGCTACCCTGACTCCAGGGTCGATCTTTTAAATAAGGTTCACTCTTCCAGGAGTCAATGAAGAGATGGACAGGTTATAAGTATAATGATGTTTTGTGGGTGCTGTGAGAATAGTCTGATAATGATAATCACCAGATGGATTTACCCAGAGACAGCTGTGAAAGTAGATTCTCCAAGGAAAAGAGAAAGTACTCCGAGGAATATGCAGAGAGCCTCCAATGCTTTCTCAGAAGCCGCAGAGACGGAGAACCTTCATAGCACAAGACAGACTGAAAGAAGGGTTGTGGGAACTGTTGGGAAATTTTTCCAAATAATTTCTACTTGGGTAATGGTTTTCTTGACGCTGTCTTGTGTGGCCTTGAACTTGCAATGTAGTGGAGGCTTGTCTTGAACCTTGTATCCTTACCGCCTTTATATCCCAAGTTCTGGGATAACTGCAGTTATAAGCCAAGCCCATGGGGACTAAAGAGGGTAGTGTTTCTGGTGACTGTCCTATGTGGCTCCCCAGAATTTGCCAGAACAGTTTAGTAGACAAGCGTCTGCAGATAGTCCCAGTACATTTATTTGTCCATTAGAAGTGATCTGACTCTGTCCTTGATAGATCAAAGTGTATTTGTGTATTTGGCTCTTGTCATTTGGGCATGAATGAGATGTGATCAAGGGTAGCTGCACAATGCCCATGAAAGAGTTTTTATTCTTTGAAGCTACCATTGAGGCTGCTGGGCGGTGCATGTGTGCTTGGTCATGTGTTAGAAATCCTAGAGAAATTCCAGGCTTACAGAAGCAAAATGTAAGCTGGGCAGTAGCAAGCTGGGCAATGGCGGCACAGGCCTTTAATCCCAATACTCAGGCAAGGGCAAGTGATTTTGAAGCTAGCTTGGTCTATAGAGCAGGTAGGGCTACACAGAGAAACCCTATCTTGAAGAGAAGAAGCAAATGTTCTTTCTTCATTATTCTCCAAATTAAAAAAAAAAAAAAAAAAAAAACCCAAAACCAAAAAAAAACCAACAAAACAAAAAAGACAGTCAGCAGCTGGTGACAAGGTTATGAAGCTTTTTTGGTGACCCGTGATTCTTATGGGCACAGAATCTGAAAGCTAGAGTTTCACAGTAGAGGCAGAGGGGCCAAGGGTAAGTCCTTAGCTTGAGTTGAGGGTCTACTACTGTTAGGAGATTGAATGGCTGCCCATCCTACACAACACCAACCCCCCATCCTTTTTTTCCTTTTTTTTTTTTTTTTTTTCACCCCAACCTGCCTCAGAACCTAAACCAAGTAGAGACCTGGTTATAACGGCTCAGGCCCTGCTGATGCTCTCCCCTTTTGTTCCTGCAGTGTGGACCCAGTCAGCAGCCAGGCCATGGAGCTCTCTGATGTCACCCTCATTGAGGGTGTGGGTAACGAGGTGATGGTGGTGGCAGGTGTGGTGGTGCTGACCCTAGCCTTGGTCCTAGCCTGGCTCTCTACCTATGTAGCAGAGAGCAGTAACAACCAGCTGCTGGGCACCATTGTGTCAGCAGGTGACACGTCCGTTCTCCACCTGGGGCATGTGGACCAGCTGGTAAACCAAGGCACTCCAGAGCCAACAGAACACCCCCACCCATCAGGGGGCAATGACGACAAGGCCGAAGAGACCAGTGACAGTGGCAGAGATGCCCCTGGAGAACCTGGAGCTAGGGGAGATATGGAGCCCAGCCTTGAGCATCTCCTCGACATCCAAGGCCTGCCTAAAAGACAAGCGGGCCTGGGGAGCAGCCACTCAGAAGCTCCGCTGGGATTAGATGATGGCTCCTGCCTCTCCCCCAGCTCTAGCCTCATCAATGTTCGCCTCAAATTCCTCAATGACACCGAGGAGCTAGCTGTGGCCAGGCCAGAGGACACTGTGGGTACCCTAAAAAGGTGAGTAGGCCGGAAGGAGGGCAGTTGCTCATGACTGTGCCTCCGGTGATGGTGTCCTCGAAGAAGCTGGGGCATATATGTGAGCAAAGGAGGAATTTTAAGGGCTGGCCTCTGCTAAGGGGAAATGGGAGACTTCTGTAGACAGATCTTCAGTGTCTACCATGTCCTGCTTATTGGTCCAGGCCCTGACATTTGTAGCCTTATTCTTTATCCAGTTTTTCCTTTCTTTCTTGTAGCAAATACTTCCCTGGACAAGAGAGCCAGATGAAATTGATCTACCAGGGTCGGCTGCTGCAGGACCCAGCCCGCACACTGAGTTCCCTGAACATTACCAACAACTGCGTAATTCACTGCCACCGCTCACCCCCAGGGGCAGCAGTTTCTGGCCCCTCAGCCTCCTTGACCCCAGCCACTGAGCAATCCAGCTTTGGTGTCAACGTGGGCAGCCTTATGGTGCCTGTGTTTGTGGTGCTCTTGGGTGTGGTCTGGTATTTCCGTATCAATTACCGCCAGTTCTTCACAGCACCTGCCACTGTCTCCTTGGTTGGAGTCACAGTCTTCTTCAGCTTCCTAGTATTTGGGATGTATGGAAGATAAGGACATTAGGGGACAAAGAACGGCATGGCCTTCCTCCTTCATGGCCTCCCCCTTTCCTGGCCAGAGCTGGGCCCAAGGACCTGGGAGGGAGGGATGGGAAGGGTATGGTGGGTACCCTGTCCATAGGACCCAGGAAGCAGGTGTGTGGCCTCCCTTCATGTCCATAGGGTACAGATGTCTCTGCAAGCACAACTCAGGTAGAAACAAGGATGTCACCTCCCCTCTTTTGGAATCCCAAAGTTCAAAGGCCAAGCTCAGTGAGAAGCCTGGGCTCTGGGTCTTCCCTCCTGGCTGTGGCCCTAGTCCAGTATCTTGCATGTCTGTTCCCTAACCCCCAGAGCTGCTGCCAGGACAGCTCAGCATGGCCTTAGCATACCTCCGTAGGGAGCTTGAAGTACCTTCCACTCCTTAGATGAGTGTGGGCCTTTTGAAACTAAATTCACAGGGATGAAGACTGCCAGCTTTCCCTACAGCGCCCAGCTGCCACCACCTCCTCCTCGTGCCCCTTGTAGCAGGAATAGGATATTTTGCTTTCTTTTAAAGCACTTTGCTTGCCCTTTTTTTCTAAATAGTCTTGTATAGAGCTCAGTCAGGAAGGGGACTGGGGCAGAAGGCCAAGCCCCCAGCATTGAGAGGCCAGGCCACAGCTGCTGCTATCCTAGGCCTAAGACTGCAGTACTGGCCCTAATCCAGTGCCCTGTCCAGTTCCAAGGGTGAGCTCTGGGTATAGATTGCCCTCCCCTAGGCCCTTAGATGGTCAGTATGAATGAATAAAATTCCATTTTGTGGCTATGGAGCCTCTTTGTGACTGCTCTGCCCTCAGCAACATGGCAATGAGAATGGGTAGGCCAGGCTACCAACGGGAGATGCAGTTTATTTACACCAGCAGCCATGGGGGCAGAGGGGAATACACAGCGTTTACAAAGTTAGCTACCTGTACAGGATGGATTACATATGCAAAAATAAAAATCTCAAGACCACAGGACAGCGTGAGCCCCACCCCCCTCCCCCAATGACCCCAGCATGCGGTAATGCCAGGCGGGTGGCCCCTGGGCATGCGGAGGGGAGTGATGCATGGAAGGAAAAGCCACCGGCCATGGAAATTAGTACAGAACCCCCCCACACACAGACACATGATAGGATACAGGGTGGACACCTAGCCAGGGTGGGGAGGATGGGAATTGAAACCCACACAGCCTGCTGTTAGAGGGAGGGAGTGGGGAGTTCCTAGCCCCTGTTCAACTACACAGTAGGGAGGGCATACTCCCCAGAAGAAAAGGGTTTGTTCCCTCGGGGCCCTGCTGGACCAAGCCCATCTCTCACCCAGCCTGGGCAGGGGATTCTGCCCTGAGGGTGAGCCAAGGAACAATGGGGAAGTTTTTGTGGACAAACCAGTTCCCAAACTACTCCCTCCAACCAGAGGGAGAAGGGAGAGGTGGGGGAGCGAGCAGATGAGCTGGCCTGAGCTGCGGCTACTTCTCCAGAGGGATAGGGGCCTGGGCCGGCTTCCCCTGACCTTCAGCAGGTTCCCAAGCTGTGCTTGGTTGTGGGGCCGGCCCGAGAACCTTCTCTTTCCCCCTCTAGCGAGAAGGCTATGGAAGGCCAAGGACAGAGGGGCCCAGGCTCTAGGATTTATTCTAACTCCTGCCAAAATTAGTTTGACTTTTTAAAAAATAATCACAATACTTGGGTTAAAAATCAACTTGTAACCAGGCATCAGCCACAATGAGAACCACCCCCTGGGGAGTCTGGGGTTCCAGACAGGGTACTGCAAACCCTAGCACTGTTGTTCCCTTAACCCTCTGAGTCCCTAACCCAAATCAGTCCAACCAGTCCTGGGTACTAACTACCCAATATGGGAGTGGCTCCTCCTGGGAAGAGAGGGGACATGTATAGCAAGAGCCATAAAACTAGGCTCAGGATCAACCCCGTCCCTGTCAATCAGCCCATAGCAGATCTTTCCAGCTCCAAGGTGTGATGGTACCTGCTTGGGGGTGGGATATAGGTCAGGTATGTGGGGGCTCTGACATGACAGCCCCACAGAGAGGCAAGAGCACCCCTCCAAGCTCCGCTGACAATCCAGGGCAGAGACTACCTTCTCATCCCACCCTACTCCTAGCAAAGGGAGAGAGGCACAAGATTAGGGTTTTTCCTCAGAGCCCCAAACCACAAGTACAGAATAAATAACTTAAAAGCGGCAAGGGAGGGGAAACAGGGCAGGCTTTAGAGGCGAGAGCACTGAGAGGAACCGAAGCTGGTCAAGAAAAAGAGGGGTGGGGGGCAAGCAGCAGCTGGGAACTCGGGCTGCCCCAGCAGGGCAGGGCAGGGCAGGGCAGGGGGCAGGATGGGAGGGAGAACACGGGGCCACCCCAGGAGGGTGAGGC
The DNA here is from genome assembly GCA_019843815.1 of Montemys delectorum. NCBI lineage: Eukaryota > Metazoa > Chordata > Mammalia > Rodentia > Muridae > Montemys > Montemys delectorum. The sequence continues at coordinate 26,949 of JADRCD010224137.1, read as the reverse complement.
TGGGCCCCTTCCTGGGGCAGGGAATGAGGTAAGAAACATTTCAAATAAAGCAGCACCATCCCTCTCACCTGGGCCGTTCCTCACAGCCCTGGGGCAGGGAGGGCAGGGGGCACGCTGATACAGGCTCCCTCCTCCTACCCTCCCCTTCCCATTCCTTGAAGCTGTAGAGGCTGGAGGTCCTTTCCCGGCACCCAACAACAAAAGGACAGCTCCTGCTGCCAAGGAGGCCCATGGGGACTGAGGGGAAAGGGCTGCCCCCTGTGAGGCAGTTCTGGATGCCCACCTTAGCAGACAGCACTGTGCCTGCTGACCCCGGGGAATGGGGACATCTGATAGGACTCTGCACACAAACAGGACACAGCAGCCCTGCCCCTCAGCTCCAAGCACCGGACCCTTTCACATTGCTGAGGGCAGCCAGGGGAGGCCCCCTCTGGGCTCAGCTTCCAACTCAAAGCCGGCTGGGTAGCCACAATGCCCCTCGGCAGGGCTTAGTCCAGTTCCTGGGGTGGGGAGCAGGCAGTGCCCTGGCACAGTGCCCAGGTCAGGCCCCCAGCCTAGCTGGACATCCAGTAACTCACAGAATAAATAGGAAAACCGACTCCCCACCAAACTTATGTCCAAGGCATAATATGTCCAGGTCTGAGTCCTGCACGCCGAGGGGTCATGCTCCATTGCAAAGGACCCTGACACCCCCCAGGGGCACATAATTGGATCCTCTGCCTGCCTGGCCCACCAAGCTTCCCAAGCCCAAACCCCCAGCAGCTGTCCATATGCCAGGCTATGCTGCCTGGGTGGGGGTCGGGAGAGAGGGCTCTCTCAGCCAAAGGCTATCCCTTGCACCCAAGTCAGTTGATGTCATCATAGATGCTGGGCGTTGGGGGAGCCGGTGGCTTTGGCTTTTTCTTCTTGTTGGAGCCCAGGCCAGAGGCAGTCCCTACCAAGCTCAGATGGGATTTCTTTTTCTTGGTTTTCCGTGATTCAGAGCTGTTGGTACCTGCAGAGGAAGAGGCACGGGGGATGAAAGTGCAGTTGTGGAAGGAGAAGGATGCCCCACTGCCAAAAGCCTGAGATGATCAAGTGCATGTTATACCTAAACCCCATCCCTGATTTTCACTAGTCTTGGAGGAGCCTGAATCAGAAGGTGAGAGATCAGAAGAGCCGTCCCACTGAAGCCGGCTGATGAGGGCCTGGCTGTCGGTCATGTCAAAGCCATCGTTATCCAAGGAGCTCTCTACCTCTGGAAGAACGCTAGAAAAGAGGAGACAAAACGACGTTAGGGAAAGAGATCAGCAACCTGACCCACCACCCTTCTGGAAAAGTCACTTACGCTGAGGGCCCAAGGAAATAAATCCGTACGGTTCGCCTCTGTTCATCCGTGTGCTGCGGACAGCGTAGTGACCTGGTGGGGACAGAATGATCAGACCCTGACAAGGCAGGGAAGGATTTCAGGAACTCAGGTGAAGCAGAAGCTGGAGGGACAGGGAAAGAGTCAGTGGTAAATCCCCAGATGGTGGCCTCATAAGGCCTATCAGATGAAGGGAGGGTAAGGATGGGAGCCCACTGCTCAGATCCAGGGGTACTCCCGACCCATGCCCAGGATCTGCCCCTTTTTAAGTTTCCAAGCTCACCTTGTGCACATCTTCTTAGTATGTTCAGAAATCACTCCACATTGCTGGAAAAAGAACACAGCTGAACGGAGGAGCAGGAGACCTATTCGAAACACTAGATGCTCCCTCTGCACCAACCCCAAAGCTAGTGGACCAGGAAGTCCACTTTCACAGAAAACTATGGCTCCTACTATTATGTCACCTGTCTCCTTCAGGGTCCTACCCATTGCCCAGCCCAAACCAAACCCCCTCCCTCTCCAGTTCCGCACCGTGGTGAGCAGGCTCCGCAGCTCTTCTGGCCCCAGGGTCTCATAGCTGATCCCAGTTGAGTTGCTATACTGTGAGAGAAGCAGAGGTACAGGTCAGAGAATTAAAAAGAGGGCAGCCAGAAAAGGAGCGGATGGAGCAGCAGCCCGCTCACCCCTGCCTCCAAGTAACCTTCCAAAAGTCCTTCCAGCCTACCTGCACACAGACACGAAGACGGGGGCCCACAGACCACATGAACACCCAAGACTTAAAGAGCTACAAGCACTTGTAGTTGTCAGCATCCTGGCCTCACTTGTCCAAATCCCAACCACCTCACAGGAACAGGGCAGGGAGAAGCATACAAAGGTCAGCATCTACTCACCTTAAAAGGATCGGAGTTGCTAAGTTCCCCTGAAGAAGAAAAAAGAAGGGGAAGGGTGTTTGATGCAGAGGTACAGACAGAGAACCCTGAAAATAACCAGAGAGGAAGTGGGGGTGACAGAAGGATCACAGGCCCTCCCTCACTCCCACTACAAGCCCTGTGACAACATAGCAAGCAGCGCCCCTGTTGGTCTAGCCCCACTTACCATTTTTGTGTTTTAGAGACTTGGATCTTCGAGGGGAATTAGGGTTCTGGAATGGGAGATACCACAGCTTTGGGGAAAGGGCAATGATAAGGGGGAGCCGAGAACCCAGGGAAGGAAAAAAGATTTGACAAAGAAACAACCTCAAACGTTTACTATTCCTCCCGGTAAGAAGACTGTCTGTCTATACTCCCTCCCTTCCACCAACGAAACCTCTGGAACTTCCATGCCCACCAGACACCCTCACTCCCAAACCCAGGGATGCCCCCCCTCCAGTGACCTCACACTTGCATCAAAAAACCTGAGCACTCCCTGCCCCAAAGGAAGGGTATCCATCCTTCACCCAAACTTCCCCCATGCCCGCCCCGGCTCTCACCTTGTCTGATTTTCTCTTCTTGGCTGGGGGACAAGAGAACAAAGAACACAGTTACTTTTACGTTCTCATTCTCAGAACATTTATATGTTTTCGAAAACTACATTCTTCCTTCATCAAGACAGTTTATGGCAAATGTATACTCTACAACTATTTTCCCACTTTACCCCAGCTTCTCCCAGACCCCCAAAACACCTTTCTTCTCTGAGCCATAGGACCAGTCATTGTCATTGATGTCATCGTTGTCTTCTTGGTCACTCTCAGACTTGTTCATATTGTTGCTATTGGCAATCCTGCCCAGAGTTGAGAAGAAAAAGGTCAAGGCTATCACCCATTGGCACATGAATTTATAGTGAAGCACGTGAGGACCAAGTATGGCCCACCCTCTGTACCCTACCAGTGTCCCCAGTGAGACTACACCTCGGTACCAATTGCACAAGATGTGCATTACTGGTGCTGGAAGCAGGAGGCTCTCACCGACGGTTGGCGATTCGGCTGCTGTTGCGACCCATTCCCAGGCACTTCTCCAGGTGGGGGGCAAAGCGGGAAGCAGCAATACTGCGGCTGCAATTGGGGCAAACACACTCCTTGCTCTTCCACTGGTTGAAAACCTGTCCAAAGATGTCCAACCCAGGCTGGTCCACGATCTCTGGGGACAGGAGAGGCGTGGCGATCAGAGCGGGCAGGGTATCCTAACTTCTTGTTCTCGCCTATGGTGCTCTCTTTAAACTCATTCTTGCCTAAACTCACAGGAGCTCCAGGCTCTACAAAAAGGGCAGTTTTCTAAAGAACCCTCTAAGCTCTTCCTGGGCAGAGCTAGACCACTCCCCTTCCACCCTGAAGCTCACCAAAATCCTTCATGCTATCAGGATCCGTATCGTCCAGGAAGAAGTAGCCACACTTGACAGCCCGGTGTACTTCAAAGCAGAATCCCAAACAAGAATCCTCGACCAGGTCAGCATATATCTCCTGAGCGATGGCCTGGGCCCCGGGAAAGAACACCAACAGCCATGGTCACAGGGGTAAGCACCCCACCCTGACTGAACAACTCTCACCAACCAACTCTGCTGGCCCTGACCACACATGCTGCTTTCTTTGCCACTTTCCTGACCTTGATTTCTGAGTTCCTTCTTCCTCCCAGATCCTTGGGCCTCTTCAGCTAGTTATTACTCCCTCTAAGGAGCAAGGCTGACTACCCAAATTCCTCCTTTGGCACAGATGCCAGATATAGCGACGCAGAGACATCAAGAGAAAGAACTAGAGGCACACGTGGGGGAGCCCTCACCTCTAGTTTGCTGTTATCCAGGCCAGACAAAGACATTTCCTCCATTTTCATTTGTAAACTCTTGTGGAGACGGCGCTCTGACTGCTCATAGCACAGCGGGCGGCAACACGGCTGCACACATGGAGGTGGGGGTGTTGGTGTGAGTCCAAGACACCTCCAGAGACTGCCACCTCCCCTCCCCACCTCCAAGCCCAGGGCTTAATCCTGGCATCAGAGTCTCCCTCCCCAAGGCCCCGTTCACTAAGTCTAGATGGTCCTTCAGGGCTTGAAAACCAGAGGTGGCCTAGTCCTTCTCAGGCCTAAGCTCAGGCCCTGAACTATACTGCCTTGCCAATCAGACTGTAGGTCTATAGGAGGCAGCAGCTCATCCCAGGTACCCAAAACTCAAACCCCTCTTTGATACCCATGGTGCAATGCAGCAGGGGGAGGAGAAGGAACTCTAAGGCCTCAAAGCAAACCCACAGGGTGTGGCAAAGAACTGCACAGACTCCTCAAGGCAGCCCCCGTTTCCCTAAGGGCTGTCATAGTCACCTCTGCTTTCAGCCAGGATGTCCACTTGGGGGGGTACTGCTACCAGAAGTAGGAATGGCCCTAACACCCTACAACCTTCACCCCACTCTGTCTTCTCTTAAAATAAGCCTGCCACTCTACGAGAGGAACAGAGCCCACAGAAGCCTACAGGCAAAGGGCATTTCCAGCCACCAAGAACAGGAGCAGAGGAGAGCCCCGTGGTACGCACGCGAGGAGTGGGCACTCCCCTTACCTGTTCTTTTAGATCGCACCCTCCCTCCCTCAGGACCAGCCCGGAAGTCTCTCCAAGAGCCCCAAAGTCCAGAAACCCCCACCGCAGGATTCAGAAACAGTGCCCACAGTTCGGGGCCCCACTGAACAGTGGGTACGAGTTTAAGGAGCTGCCGGCCTCGAGTGGGGTGGGGACTGACAAATGAGCCAGGGGCACTGGGAAGGGGAGCAGGCCGTGTCGCGGCTCTTCTCCCGTCCTTGCGGCACTGCTGCTGCATCATACCGACTGGGGGGGGAGGAGAGCCGAGCCGCCCAAGGCCGGCGGCGGACCGGGACAGACCGACCCCCAGAGAGTAAGCTGAGTGGGACGCGTCCCGACCCTCTCTAGGTCGCCGCCTGCCCAGATCCCGGACGGGCCGGGGAGAGGATTCCGGGAGGGTGTCTCTATTGTCCCGGGGGCTGGGGCCTGGCTCCCTAACAAAGGCCCCGCGCCCCCTCCCCGGCCGGCCCTGCCCCGCCCAAGGAGGACCCAGCCAGAGGGAGACCGGGGGGCCCCGGCCCGGCCGGGAAGCCGGGAAAAGCCGGGCGTTTCCGCGTCGGCCCTGGGGGAGGGGAAGGGGCGCTGACCCAGACCTGGGGGGAGGGGGCCCAAGCCCCGCCTCGGGCCCCGCCCCCCGCCCCCCGCAGGCCCCTCCCCCGTCCCTGTTCCGTACTCACCCCGCCCGGGGGGCCGCGCCGGGGCCCGGCGGCCTCTCAGGGCCGCGTCCTCCGGCGGCGGCGGCGACGGCGGCTGCTCCGGAGCCCCATGTCCGTCGGTCCGTCCTCGCCTCTCCCCGGGGCCCGGGGCCCGGGGCCGGGGGGTCGGGCTGCCCCCCCGCCTCGCCGCCTCACCGGGCGGCCATGGCCCCTTCCCCTCCCTTCTCGTCCCGTCGCCGCCTCCTCCTCCTCCTCACCTCACCCCGCCCGCGCGCAGTCCGCGCGCCGTCCGCGCGCCCCTCCCCCCGCCCCCCACTCCAGCCCGCCTCTCCCGGGCGGGGGGTGCGGCGCGAGCCCGGAGCGCGCGCGCGTGCCGCGACCGGAGGATGGATGGATGGAGCGAGCGAGGACGCGAGCGTGCGCGCGCGCGCCCCTCTCCCCCCTCCCTCGGCGCGGGCGCGAGGCCAGGCGCGAGCGCGCTCCAACCTCCTCCTCTTCCTCCTCCCGCCCCTCCTCAACACCCCGCCCTCGCCCTCCCTTCCTCTTCCTCCTTTCGCTTTCGCGCGCCCAGCGGCTGCTCGCGCCTGCTACGAGGGCCCGAGCGCGTGCATCTGCCCCGCGGCCGCAGCTCGGCAGCATTTGCTCCAGGGGGCGGGGACCGGGAGGGGAGGAGGGGCGCCACGCCGCCGTCCAAAGTACCGGCGGACGGGAACTGGGGCGGGGAGACGGGCGGGGCCTCCGCGGACGAGCCCGGCCAATCGCGGAGCGCCCTCGGCCCAGGAGGCCCAATAGGCTAGAGGTGGGTGGGGCAACGTTCAAGGTGAGGTGCGCGGTGCGCCAGAGGCGGAGACTTGGTGCCGTCCCGGCCGGCTCGGGGGCGGAGGCAACGGGGTGGCGTCGAAAGTGAGCGCCGGCTCCCAGCCGATCCTGGGACGCCTTCCGGCCCAGGCATCCCCGCCCTTCCCGCGGGGTTCCCTGCTCTGCTCCCCGGCCGCTCCCCACTTTGACCCCGAGGCATACAGTCAGTTGTGTGAAGAGTCTGGGCTTGAAACGGGGTGCAGTTAGGCGCTCAGTTGAAGGAACACCCTTAAGAGGGGCTGGTCTGCATTCGTTCTCTGGTTTTCCGAGTGGGTCACTAGCCACCCCAGGCCTCCGAACCGAGAAGAGCCAAAGGGAGAAGGTTCACTGCGGAGCGCAAGCTGCGCCCTTCTGAGCCGAGCGCGCTCCCGCCCTTATCCTAATTTAGATCCCACACCTGCTCTCCTTTCCTGCTTCCGGAGCCCACGCTGGACCCTCCACCTCTCAGACAGCCTGCTTGGCACGGGCCAGGTCCTGCCTACACTAAATGCTGCTCCGCTGGGCGGGCCTTATCCTCAGATTCTCGCCTCTTAAGCTTCGGGAGGTCCTTTTCTCAAACACCCAAGGTGTTTAGATTTGCGTTCACAACTACGTGGCCGTGTCCTCAGCCTCGAGACTGTTGCGTGCCAACCCTCTAGCTTCAGATAAAATTAAACTCTGAAATCACGTACTTTGAGACCATCCTTGGCTCTTCACTTTTCAGCAAACATTTATGGAGGCCGTTGGTAGATATTTCGAAGCGGTTAAGACCACACGTTAGTTCTGAATTTAACTGAATTTAACCAGGCAAAAGAGCTTCTCATGCCTCTTTTGTCCATTACCGGAGGACATAATGATAGTACCTATCTCGTTGGAAAGACTAGCAATTAAGTTTATGCCCAGCCACTCCTTTTACCACAACGCTAAGGAGGGAGAGGCAGGAGGATCTCTGTGAGTTGAGGCCAGCCTGATCTACATAAATACTTCCAGGGATACATAATGAAACCCTGTCTCAGAAACAAAACAGAAGCGATTGGAAGTCGGCATATGAGAGACTCTTAGATGTCTGGTAATCTTAACTTGTATTGTCTTTTGTTTTTACTCCATTGACACATGGTCTCATTATGTAGCCCATCCTGCCTCAACCTCCCCAGGGCCAGAATTACAGTCCTGTGTTGACATACCAATTGTTACTCTGTCTTTTTTTTAAACTGGAGAGATGGATGTGGGTGTTGAGAACCAAACGTTTGTCCTATTGGTTATGAGCCTAGCCTCTAAAGGCTGAGCAATCTTTCCAGCACTGGCTGTTATTTCCGTTTTCCTTCTATTTTTAAATGATTCTTTATAATGTCTTCACTGTCATTACTAACTTAACATTAAAAAAAAAAAAAAAAAGGTTAACAGCACAATCCCGATGCTGAGAGACAAAGATGGAAGGACAATTGTGTTTCCTCGGGGAGTCACGGTCTCCCCAGGGTAGGAAGACATGAAGGAAAATAATTGAAAATTCCTGTGGTTAAAAAAAAGAAAGAGGCAGCCGGGTGGTGGTGGCACACGCCTTTAATCCCAGCACTTGGGAGGCAGATGCAGGTGGATTTCTGAGTTCAAGGCCAGTCTGGTCTACAGAGTGAGTTCCAGGACAGCCAGGGGCTACACAGAGAAACCCTGTCTCAGGAAAAAAAAAAAAAAAGGAAAAAGTCTCACAGGATTCAGAGGTGGGTAGAAGACATCAAAGGATGGAAGAGAATGATCAGAAAAGGCCATGGTGGCACCTACATAATGGTAAGTTTCAGAATGTGAATCAGATTGAACACCAGCACTGAAAACAAAATGTGTCCAGGTGTGGTGGCAGAGGCAGCCTGATCTCTGAGTTGGAGGCCAGCCTGGTCAGAGTCACTTTCTGCCTCAGTACGTAATGGCAGGATGGAGAGAGAGAGACAGAGACCGAGAGACAGAATATGGATTAGGCAAAGGGCTGGCTGGAATATAAGAGAGATGTGGGGTAGTCAGCAACAGGATATGAGCAGGCTAGAAGATCATTCAGGGTCAAGAATATGGTGGAGTTTGTGGAATTGAGCCATACAGACAATTAGGAAAGCTGTGGGCACCCTCTGGCCAGACTTGTGTGTGTACAGCATCACTCTGTGTTCTCCCTGTATGGAGTGAAGGAGAGGGAGACTCTGAAAACATCTTGAAGACAGACGGAGAACTTGCTGGAGGACATGACAAGATGATAAATCTGATGATAAATCTGTATGTAAGAAACTAGGATCACTATGGGACCAAAGAGTGGAAATTCAAAAAATGGTGGAACTCAGAGCAGGAGCAGAGTGAGCCCGGCTTTTGGGAGTGGTCAGAGTATAGCCTCTTTGCCTTCAGGCATTTGCACATTCAGAAGAATCCTTCTGGCTCCTCCCAGTTTCTCTCATTGTGTCCCCTACCCCCACCAGTAGCTATCCTCACACAGAACTTCCAAGTAATGGACCATCCAATTCATTGAGCACTTGGCCATGGCTGCTATGTGGTGGTGATCTTTGGGCATATGACCTGGTTCTGTACCAGTTAATAAATACTAAGGCCTGAGCTGACCCTGGCTGTGTATGAGGCCTTGGGGTTACAGTAAGGAGCAAAGGAGACGCAGAGGCCTTGTCTTGGTAGAGCTTGCAGTCCAGCAAAGCCTGTGTTAGAAGAGGCAAGTGTGAGGAAGACATTTAATCTGCTGAGGAAACTAAGCCCCTCCCCACCCTGCCAGAAGAAAAACTTTTTTTTACTTGCTTGAATGTCTCTGCACCAGCTGCATGCAGTGCCTGCAAAACCCACAAGAGGGCACTAGATCGTCTAGACCAGGAGTTATAGTCAGAAGGCTACATGTGTGTGCTAGAACTTGATCCTGAGTCTTCCACAAGGATCTCCGTCAATCTCTCTAGTCCCGAGACAGACTTTTTTTTTTTTTTTTTTTTTTTTTTTTTTTTTTTGGATATTTTTAAGACAGGGCTTCTCTGTATAGCCCTGGCTGTCCTGGAACTCACTCTGTAGACTAGGCTGGCCTCGAACTCAGAAATCCGCCTGCCTCTGCCTCCCAAGTGCTGGGATTAAAGGCGTGTGCCACCACTGCCCGGCAGAAAGACTCTTAAATGATGTCCTGAGCCAGATGGCTGTGCTGCACACATTTAATCCCAGCATTGGAGAGGCAGAGGTAGGCAGATCTCTGTGAGTTTTCAGGTCAGCCTGGTCTACAGAGCTAGCTCCAGGACAGCCAGGGCTACACAGAGAAACCCTGTCTAGAAAAACCAAATAAATAAAGCAATAGAAAAAGATAAATAAACTAAAGAAATAAACAGAGTCCTGAATTGCTAAGCAAAGAGGTGAAGATTATTTTAGGCAGACAGGCTGGGGAAATTACTAAGCTTGTGAAATGCTTGTGTGATAAGCATGAGCTCCCCAGTTCAGTTTCTAGAACTCTAGTGAAAAAAGTCAGATGTGGTGGTGCATGTAATCAATCCCAGAGCTGAGACGGTGAAAGCAGACAGGTCAGTGGGTCAGTGGGTCACTGGCCAGCCAGACAAACAAGCAATTTGCAAATGAGAGACTCTCAAAAGAAGTAGGTGACATCTGAGGAACCACACTTGGTATGAACTCGATGTTCCACATATATACAACGTGTTCTAGATAGGAAGAATACAGGAGTGGTGTGTTTGAGGCATAGAGGACTGGTATGACTGGAGCTGGGGCAGAGCAGCCAGCAGAAGTGATAGGTCCACCCTTGCCCTCAAGACCTGTGGTTCACAGTATATTAGGCCCTTACTTGTGGCATTTTTTCCTTAGATGTCAAGTTATTCAAGAGCAATTTAGACGCTGGATGACTGTGATAAATGAGCAAGTTAACTGTCTTCAACTTGGGAAAAGAGACCAGAAACCAGTAAATCTCCTTGCTTGTGCAAGGAGATGAAGGCCTCTAGAGATGGTGGTTGTCTGTGAGGTAACTTTGATCTGAGGCCTGAAAAATGAGAAAATTAGCCTTGTGGATTGGTGGGAGAACAGAATTCTAGACAGAGCAAGAAGTGCAAAGAAGCCAGGCAGTGGTAGCGCGCTCCTTTAATCCCAGCACTTGGGAGGCAGAGGCAGGCGGATTTCTGAGTTTGAGGCCAGCCTGGTCTACAGAGTGAGTTCCAGGACAGCCAGGGCTACACAGAGAAACCCTGTCTCAAAAACACACACACACACACACAACCTGACTGTGTAGGCAAATGACCTTGAATTTCTGATCCTCTTGATATTGGGATTACAAGGAGAGGCTGCTGGGCCAGTCTTCAAAAACGTGGCACTTATTTTTGTGGTGCTGGGGATGGAACCCCATAGACTTGTGCACATTAGATAAGCACTCAGCCACTGAACTAATCCCCAACCCCCACCATAAGTTTTGAATAGCGAAGTAATCACAGTTCTTGGTTGGTTGTTTTGGAGACGAGTTCTCTCTGTGTATCCTAGAACATGTAATGCTTCAGCAACAACCTTCTGGGTGTTGGGGAGAATCACACACTGACTGTTGGGATTACAAATACATGCCACCATACCTAGTTGTTTTGGTTTGGTTTTTGGTTGTTGTGTACAGTTGTTTTAGATTATTTATTTTATTTGTTTTTATTTATTTATTTATTTATTTATTTATTTATGAGATAGGGTCTATATAGCACTAGTTGGCCTCAGACTTACTGTGAAGTTCAGGAAAGCCTCAAACTTGTGTTAATTCTCCTGCCTGCCTCAGCTGACCAAGTCCTGATATTTCACACCCAGCTTGTGTCTCCTCTCTCTCCCCACTTCCCCCCTCTCTCTTTTTCTCTCTCTCTCTCTTCTTTGCAACTAGGTCTGTCTATATTACCCAGGCTGGTCTTCAACTCAAGTAACCCTTCTTTTTGTTGTTGTTTCTCAAGACAGAGTTTCTCTGTTTTACTCTGTAGACCAGGCTAGCCTCCCAACTCAGAAATCTGCCTGCCTCTGCCTGCCAAGTGCTGGGATTAAAGGTGTGCGCCACCACTGCCCAGCTCAAGTAACCCTTAGGTAACCCACAGGTAAGCTCCACCTTAGATTTGTGTGTTGGGTTTTTGAGATAGGATCAGGCTGGCCTCAAATCCCAGGCAGTCTTTCTGACCTCTTGAGTACTGGGATTACAGTTATATCTCACCACATACCGTTTCAAATTTGGCTTTAAGACAATTTTGCCTGCTGTGTGCAGAATATATTTATTATAAGGAACAGACTAAGCAAGAAGATCAATTCCAGGTCTTTCCAGAAAGTGAGCCATGGCAGTGGCTTTAGAAGGATGGAAATGTCCCTGTGGAGAAGGGAGACCAGTTTGGGAGGGGGTTAGAGAGGGAAATTGCTCCAGGTGATAACCATGGAAGTTTATCAGTCAGGGAGAGGCGTGGAGACTGCTTTCCTGATTTCAGGCTAGGAGAGTGCCTACACATCTGCACAAGAATCAGATCTTAGATGACTTTATGCTACTGTCAGAAAGTACTGCAGACTGGGTTCATTATAACCATAGAAATACAGCTTCCACACCTCTTATCAGCACGAGGGGACGGTCAGTGGACAAGTGCATACAGGACAGGGGGAAATGTGGCCAAACCCACCCTTTTGATCAGGTCCCCAACTCCCATAATGCTTTGGTCCATTTCTGAGGGACAGACTCTTGCAATCATACCATCTCGTGGAGGTCCTGCTGCATGGGGCTGATGGGACAGCTCAGCAGGTAAAGGTACCTGCTACCAAGCATGATCCCCTGAGCTTGATCCCTGAGACCTCATGTAGTACAAAAAGAACTGAATCTAACACACACACACACACACACACACACACCAAAAAATGTAATTTTTAAAATGTTCCACCCTTGCCGGGCAGTGGTGACACATGTCTTTAATCCCAGCACTTGGGAGGCAGAGGTAGGTGGATTTCTGAGTTCGAGGCCAGCCTGGTCTATAGAGTGAGTTCCAGGACAGCCAGGGCTACACAGAGAAACCCTGTCTCGAGAAAAAAAACAAAAACAAAACAAAAAACGTTCCAGCTTTTACTCCTACCGTTTTCATTATAGGTTTCAACTTGAATTTGAAGACATTTAAACCATAGCAAGCAGTGCCTGCATATGCCACCATTTATTTGGGGAGGCAATCTCGCTCCACTGCACAGGTTAGTCTTGAACTCATGGCTCTTCTCTAGTTTCAGCCTCCTGAGAGCTGAGATTTACTGGCATGTGCTACCATGCCTGGTTGGATACTGCCTTTTGAATGGCTTCCTATGGGTGAGAACTAGAGGCTCAGGAGAGATGCCCAGGCAGGAATGACTCCTGAGGGCTAAGGGAAGGAAGCAGAGTCAGAGAGCGGGACACCAGCAAATGTCGCCTGGAGTAAAGAAAGACAAGCGTGCTAATGACTGGAGACAGACTCTGCGGAATGAGTGGGGACTTCTGAGGTGTGGACAGGAACTGAAGTGTGTGGCACCCATGGGGAGCTTTTTGCATAGATCCATACCTTTCACCCAGTTGCCTGTCTAGGAACCTAGCCAAAGCCTGCGCAGGCAAGGCTGGTCTTAATCCAGACAGCAAGAAGTCCTGTGGTCCCTGCAGCAACTTCTCTTCAGAAGTCTGGGTAGAGTTAGGGGAGTCACACAGCTAAGCCTGGCTCTTCCTAAACCATCAAAAAGGGCTTGCAAGGCCTGGATGAACCCTTCACCCCAGTGGTTAATTACCTCGTTTCCTAAAGCACTGCCCTCTAGGTGGAAATGTATCTACTCTGCCAATTTAACTTCCCAAGGCCAAGTTAACTGGCTGAATTGATAGAGTTCAGGGACAAGGTGAAGGCAGGTCACCTGTAGAGATCTTCAGGAAAATGGCTCTAGAAAGGACAAACTGGCTTCAAGGGCTTTATGTCAAGCCTGTTATTAGGTCACCTCTGCCACCCACTTAATCATTCCAGTGACCAGACGGAAGTCAAACCTTTGTTTTTCCACTTTATTATACCAAAAAAAAAAAAAAAAAAAAAAAAAAAAAAAAAAAAAAA
>JADRCD010224137.1:0-13425 GCA_019843815.1 Montemys delectorum | reverse complement strand
CACAGCCCTGTCTGTAAGAATTTCCCACCAAGGAACCTCTGACAGCACCAACACCCCCGCACCCCCACAGTCCTGTCTGCAAGAATTTTCTAATATTTGCAATGGGAGGAGTACACCTTGTGCTCAAAGTTGTTTCTAAGTGAAAACACATTTCACTCAAGTTTAACAGTCCAGGGTGTTTAAACCAGGAGATGGGGTTCTCTGCAAGTTCTCTCGGGAACTTAAAACCCTGGGACTAAATTTTAGAATAAGGCCAGTGTGAGGGGTGGGGAGGGGAGGAGGGGTGGGGGGAAATCTTCTCTAGGAGTCTCCACCCCACAGTCCAGGCACATGCCTTTACCGTCAAAAGGGACTGGCAACTAGGCTGCAACCTACTTTCTGTGGAGAGCCTACTTCTCACCTGTGGCTTTCATTCAAGAGGCACCCCCACAAAAAAAAAAAAGCCGGGCAGTGTTGGCACACGTCTTTAGTCCCAGCACTTGAGGGGCAGAGGCAGGTGGATTTCTGAGTTAGGGGCCAGCCTGGTCTACAGAGTGAGTTCCAGGATAGCCAGGGCTACACAGAGAAACCCTGTCTCGAAATACCAAAAAAAAAAAAAAAAAAAAAAGAAAGAAAGAAAGGAAAAAAGCAAAGAGGCTAAACCCAATAGCGTGAACAAAAATTCTGGCCAACACAGTAAAAATGAAAATCACCCCAGAGGAGGTGACTGGGAGTATAACATCAAGGGACTGACCCCAGAAGGCCCAAAGCTGTTGGCAAAGGGTTAGAGGACCAGTTGCAGAAAGCACCTCTGCCACCCCTTCCCCACATACAAGGGTGGAGGCAGGAGAAGGGGAGCAGACCTGAGAAATCAAAGGAAGCGGGGGTGGCCAGAGGACATGGGGCAAGGCAGGAAGCATGTAGGTAGAAGATCTCAGGAGCTTCCTGCAGCCCAGGGGAACAGAGAAAAGCTTTAAGGTTCACGCCATGATTTGCCCCACCCAGTTTCCTGCTGGAAAGCACAGACCCGCAGCGGCTCAGGGATACATGGCCTTGGCAGAGGCGAACTAGCTTCGGAAGCATCAGGTGGTTTCCGTGCCCTCCACAGTGGATCCAGAGGGCAGGCACACTGGAAGATTGCAGGGAGGGGCAACCTTGGTTTGTTCCTGTTAGGGACACCATCTCCCAGGCCTTTACTGACTCCTTTTCCAGAAGAGGCGAGTTCTAGGACAGATCCCTAGACACACACACACACACACACACACACACACACACACACACACGCGCGCGCGCGCGCGCGCGCGCACACGCGTGCTCTCTCTCCTATTCACAGGTGCAGCCATGTTGTATCGTGCTCTCTCACACATTCTATGCATATCAAGACCATTTTATAAGTCTCAATCCACCCCACCCCAAACCCTCCCACTCCCAGAAATGACAACAGAGACGGCAGCCGGGATCGGTAGGAAACGTCTCGTTGACAGCTCAGAGCTTAAAAAAAAAATATATACACATATATAAAAAACACTCTGCCCCTCCCCCACGAACGGGTCCAGGCAGCTCCTTCCTGCAGGGGCAGGGAAGAGGGACAGGGCCACTGCCTGCTTTCTTGAAGGCAGCACCCTTCTCTCCCTCCAGTTCAAAGTGGGGGTCCAGGTGGCAAGCCTATACTGGGAGGAAAGGTCCTCCTGAACATCCACCTTGCTGTAGGCTGCAGGTGTGGAGGGCCTTGCCAAGCTCTTTAGGACACGCTCCCACCCTCAAAGTCCCCGGTCCATTGTCCATGCCGGAACTGCAAGTGCAGAAGAGGGGAGGAGTGGGCCGGTCCAGCGCTGGCTCAGTCTGATGGTTGCTGTCCCTGGAGAACCCCTGAGGCTGAGGCTCCAAGGCTGCAGAGTCCTAGCCTGGGCTCATGCAGCCTCCTACCCCCCACTGAAAAAAAAAATTTTTTTTTTTTTTTAAAAAGGAAAGAAAGAAAGTGGGGGAGTCTGCTGGGGGGATGGGGACAGAACATAGGGAGAGACAAAGGTGGTCAGTTGGGGAGGTGAGCTCTTCAGCCGCTCTCCTTGGCTGCCTGCCTGCTTGCCTGGGGTGGAGGCTGAGCCTCAGTTGGAGTCAGAATCTGAGGAGTCCCCTGAAGATGAAGAGCTGGAGCTGCTGCCCTCAGACTCGTTGTCTTCATCCTCATCGTCGTCCTCGTCGTCATCTTCGTCGTCATCATCATCCTCATTCTGTGAGAATGAAGACCCGGCCGTCACCGTGTGGCCCTCCCTCCTTGTGGTCTACAACTCTCCCTCCTTTCCACCCCGCCGCCTACCCACCTCATCCCCATCCTCGCTTTCATCTTCACTGCTCGACTCTGAAGAGTCCCCGCCGTCCTCAGACGAGTCACCGTTCTCATCGTCTTCCTCTTCGTCCTCATCATCGTCATCCTCATCTTCCTCATCGTCGTCCTCCTCGGACTCCTGGGAGGCGTGGGTGGACACGCATTAGCAGCCGGATACACCTGCCTCGCCAGACCCGGCCCAAAGGCACCCACCCACCTTGGAGGGGCTCCTTACCGACTTGGACTGCAGAGTGGTCCGGCTAGACTTGGGGTTTGGGCCTCGAAGCTTGGTCATGTTCTTACGTTTCTGCCAGAAAGGATGGGAATGGGAAGGGGACGGAAGTGAGTCCCAGCCCCTGCACAGTCCCTCCAACTTCCCCCCTCCACTGCCTTTCTCTTGCTCACATTGGAGATGTATTCTTTGTATGCTGCGCGGTCCTGGGGAGACAGGCTCTGGGGAAAGAGAACTGGGAATCAGATCAACCCATCCTACAGCTGGTCTGCGTAGGCCGACGTTCACCGGGCAGAGCTCCCATATACTTTATCTTTACACTCAGTCTCCTAGACTTTGGGTCCCTGCAGAGACTTCTTTGGGGCTCAGAACATAGCTCCTGATTCTGTCACAAGCACTGCTCCCTGAGTTATCCTGAACCAGCAGTCAGTTTTCATAACAATTTCTCCCCACCCTGAACAGCTATGTCTGAATGGTAGCCCCGCACCTAGGGCTTCTTTAACTGCAAGGCCTCCCCCATGACTCACGGGGCCTAGCATCAACCCCACTGAGACCTCTGTCTTTTTTTTTTTTTTTTTTTTTAGTTTTTCAAGACAGGGTTTCTCTGTGTAGACCTGGCTGTCCTGGAAGTCACTTTGTAGACCAGGCTGGCCTCGAACTCAGAGAAATCCGCCTGCCTCTGCCTCCCAAGTGCTGGGATCAAAGGTGTGCGCCACCACGTCTGGCTTCAGACCTCAGTCTTTGAGCCATGGTTGAAATGACAGAGACTGACAGAATTCTTGAACATTTAATTCCCACCATCTCTCTAGGTTGGGGTCTTTGGTTAGACTATTTGAGTGACAGGCAATTCTCCCTGGACAGATCTGACCATTCAAGCAAAGCAGTGGAGACTTCCAGAGACTCACAGCTCAGCCAGGCCCTCCCTACAAGTCTTCTGGTCCTGCCGGAAGGAAGAGCACGAGGTCTATGTGTACTGTCTACTATGTAACCTTGGCAAATGACTTAATACCTTGGCTTGCTTAGCTTTTAAGTCAGTACCCAGTGCCCTGCAGGACTTCCGAGTCTCTGCAGGAGCCCGAGTGCCCACCTCCCTTTCCCTTCCAAGGTGCCTTTGTTCTTTCTCTCACCTTAACCCAGAGGTCTAAGTGCACCTTGTACTGCCTCTGCTGCTCCTCTGCCAGTTTCTTATAGTGCTCCTTCTGGCTCTGGGAGATACGCTGCCAGCGGCTGCCAATCTCTACCATCCGCTCCTTCAGCGGCAGGTGATTCAGCTCCCCATTGGACAGCAGCTCCTGGGAGAACTTCTGGTAACCATTCCTGCAGCACAGGGTGACAGGCACAGTCAGGGTCCTAAGCAAGTCACTTTCTGGTCCTGTCTACACCAGGAGAGGTTCCAGCCTCAGGCTTACATGGGAGGTTTCTTGGGCTCCCCCTGGAACTTCATCTTCTTGGAAGAGTTGGTAGCAGCTGGAGGAGCTCGCATCTCACTTAACTCTCTCTGTGGAGAGACGTGGAGAGGTCACACTCATACCCATTGGTGGGGGGAGAAACTGCCTGGGATGGGATTTGGAACCCCAACACTCCAGAGGTTAAGGCAAGAGGATCTAGACTGGTAGTGGCAGCTAGCCAGGATGTATATAACAAGACTCTTTTTGAAACAACCGCTGGACAAGCCACTGCATCAAGAGGAGCATTTCAAAATGCTTTCTGAAATGGAAGTAGCTTCCCCCAGGAATCATCCAAGAGGCTGGTACCTTGACGCCCACCTAGCCCACGATAGGCTGGAAGTTAAGAGACTGGCTCAGGGTCCTAACCAAAGCTAGCCCTTCTGGCCCAGCAGCCACTTATTTACATGGAGGCAGGTGGCCCAGGCCCTTCCCACCTCATAGCGTTTTTGGTCTTCGGCTGCCTTCTTAATCCACATCAGCTTCTCCTTCTTCTCCATGTTGTTCCAAGTCATCTCCATGGCTTTCAAGGCTTTCACCCGGTCATTCTAAGGTACAAACCCAAGGTATCAGTTGTGGGAGGGGTTCTGTTGCTGGAGACCATAAACCAATCCTTCCCCACTCTGCTACCTTGAAGCGGGCCAGGTAGTCTCCGATGACACTCTGCTGCCAGATTTCCTCAGCTCTCTTGGGCGACTCAGGCAGCTTGCCCCTATCTTCACGCTCCCCGCCTGGCTTCCTCTCAGACTGTGCCTTCAGCGCAGCCTCCCGGGCCTTATATTTTGCCTATAGAAAAAACAAGGACGTTAGCATTCGGGGCACCCCTAGGGGGCGCGCTAAGCCTGCCCAGCATTTGTAGCAGGCTCCTTGTTAGGAGGGCGGGGCCGGCAGAAGCCGTGGGCAGCAGTGACGTCCTATAAGCTCCGCCCCACCCATGGGGCAGCTCTCCATGGGAGCCAACAACCGAGCTGAAAGCTTCCCTTCTTCCGGCTCCCGCCCCAGCAACTGAGCCCGGGTACACGTGCGATTCACACTTCGGTGCCAGGGAGCGGCCTTAACTGGGCACATGGAAGTGGCCCAGGAGACCCTTAGGGAAGATTAGCGGAGCTCTCTTTAAGGCCTGACCTTCTTCTTCTCGGACAAGTCATTCCACATACGGGCCAGCAGGCGGGTCAGCTCGCTTTCTGAGAGCTCAGGTCGTTCCTCCTGTAGCTGCCTTCGCTTCTCCTCTGAGAAGATGAACATGGCAGACACAGGCCGCTTGGGCTTCTCGGAGCCACCCTAAGAGGTACAATCACCATTAGCCTCACGCGAGGTGGGCGGCTCCACCCCGGCCCCCACTCCCACTGCCATGGGACACTCGCCTTGCCACCTTCATGTGAAGGCTTCTTGGAGGCCGGACTGGTGGCTTGCTTCTTATTGATGTTCAGCATCTTCTCCTCCCCCAGGACCCGCTGCTGCTCTTCCTCGGGCAAGCTCTGGGTAGGAAGAAGGGCACGGGCTGCAGCAGACAGGCTCCGTGCACTCCAGAATGCGCCCTCCGCCCACCTCAAGGTGGTGTGCCACTCACCTCAAGGAACCGCAGCAGCTCCACCTCATAATCTTTCTTTTTCTAGGAAAGTAAGGGGGATTCAGTCAGTAGGGGACAGCCTCCATTACCCTGGAGCGGTAATCCTCAGTAGGCCTCTAGGGACTGGGTGTAACCTTCTCACCCCCTGAAGAAAAGAGGCCTGAGCTGCCCGCTTTGACAGACAGGGAGGCTAAACATCGCACAAGTTGAAAGCAGGTGCCCAAGGCGCCTGTAATCAGTGAATAACTGAGCCCAGGTAGGGCAAACCTCATGCTTGAAACCTCAAGTCAAGACCCAGAGATCAGAGTGGCCTGGTTCCTGCCCTGCGCACCTGGTCACATTTCTTGTGGTAAGCATCCTTTTCCTTTTGGGAGAGCAGCTTCCACTGCTGGCTGCATAGCACCATGCGCTCTGTGCTGGGCACATCCTTCATGTTGGCCATGAGCTCTGCACAGTACAGGGAGTAGCTGTTCCTATTGAATCCAGAGGGAGGCACACCCATGAGCAAATGGACAACAGGCCTTCTTGCTGCCCAAACTGGGTTCAAGTTCTTCACTAACCCAACTCCCTGACTGCCCACTCGCCCACCCATGCAGGGCAGTGCTCACGGAGGTGGCTTGGTAGGTCGTCCATCAAACTTGTCCTTGAGCTGTCGTTCGGCCTTGGTGAGGGTGGATTTGGTGATACCTTCCTCACTGATGTTTAGCTCAGGGTGCTTCTGGATATAATCACGCATAATCTCCTGCAGAGTAAGGTAGGGGAGCGGAGGGTAATGGGGTGTGGGGTTAGCTGGGACACCATAAGGGGGAGAGCCGCTGGGGAGGGGAGGCAGGGAGCAAAGCTGGGGGTGGCCGTGTGTCTGCTGTGTCATTTTGCAATATGGTGTCCTGCACTGCCCTAGCCTGAGATCTCTCGGTGGGACGGGGCTTGTGAGATGGTAGGGGCAGAGGCGAGGGGCCCAAAAGGCCCCTCCCTCAATAGAAGATCAGGGGACGACTGCCACGTGCAGAATGCAGTGGCACAAGTCAGAGGGCAAAGGCTCGTGAAGAGCCGGATGGGGAGGAGCGCAGCGGAAGCCTAACCTCGTACTCCTTCCGCTGCTCCAGGGCCTTATGAATCCATTTCAGCCTCTTTTTGTCCGAGAGCTGAGACCACTGCTTCCCCAGGGAGTCCTTCACCTCCTTCGTAGTGGCCTGCAAACCAAAAGCCGTCAGACACACACAGGCAGCCAGGGGCAGGGGAGGGGGGGAGGGGCACAGAGGCCCCGCCCCCCTCGGGCCACAGGAGGTCACGCAAGTGTCCACCGCAGGCCAGGAGGGTAAGGTGGAGAGGCAGGGATCCGCCTTGGTGCAAGGGACAGGCTCACACACACACTCATTCGCACGCCAGCTGGCCCAGGCCCTGTCCATGCAATCCCCCCCTGGGGAGGGGCCTCCTCTCCTGCTCCCCTGCACCATACCCAGCCACCAGGCGCGGCTCCCCCCTTGCCACCGCCGTGTGCCCTCCACCCCTACCCTTTGGCCAGACACTCACATCCGGCCGCACTTTGAGATACACCTTCTTCTCATGGGTATACCACAGTTGCTGGGGAGTTTTGGGCTTCTCGGGGATGTCCGACTTCTTGGCATTCTGGATAAGGTCTGGGTGGTCCTCCCTAGCCAGGGGACCGGAGCAAGGGTCAGCAGGGGACACCGCTAAGGCAGACCCCAACTAGCTGCCCAAGCCAAGCCTTTTAGGCCTTCCTGCGGGAGCTCGGTGGAAGTTAGTGGCTGGCAACCTGTCCCTGCCCCTGAACCTGACGCTACAGTCTACAAAAGACGTCCACATTTCATGGCCGGTCAGTTCTAGTCTCCAGCCAGTATGTTTATCCTACCACACCCAGTGCCCCATAGCCCTCCTCTGCCTTACCTGAATCGGGCCAGGTTTCGCTCGAACTCCTGTTTCTCCCTCTGGAAGTCCTGAATATATTTCATCTGAGGGGAGGAGGGCATGGGGTCATCCAGGACCCAAGGTCTACTTCACCCAGATCTAGAAAAAGCCACCCCCCTCTCTGATTGCCTTGCTTCCTGCTATGATTTTAGATGTTTGGTTCCTGTGCCTCCAGTGAGCTGAACTTAACATCAGGCTTGGGAGACTAACAGCCAGGTAGTGGGAGCTTACCGGGAGACTCCCAGACACCCATCTCCATATTCTTTAAGACAGAATGTCCCAGAAGCCATGCATGGGACATCACATCACCTACTAGGTGAACAGTGACAGGTCATCAGGACCACCCAGAGCTTTCTCCAATACCACAGACCTTCCTCAAGTCTCATGGAGCCCTGGCTGCTGTTGGTCCCTCTTCCCACCCCTTTGTGGCAGTTGATGTTGGTCTGTCCCCTCAGGGGTGGCTAACAGCACCGAGAAGGCTAAATTCTGCTTCTAAGGCAGCAGAGGATATTGCCGAAGGAGCACGAGATGAGTTCTTACAAGGCAAACCACCTCCCAATAAATGTCCTAAATTTGCAGTTTCTTTCCCATCATCATCAGCTCTGGGTCTCGGGCATACTCACATTCCTGCACACTATCCCCTCCTGCCTCATCCATCCTTCTAAGCTCCTGGAGCCCCAGGCTTTTAGAAACCCTCCCTCCTTTATACCTCTTCCCTCTTGCATAAATAACATCCATTTTCTCCTTTCTTCCTCTCTCTCTCAATTCTAGGTCAAGATAGCACTGGAAGGGACCAAGAGTCTCACGACGGAACCAGACTCCTCCTTGTAAGATGCACCAGGAACAAGCAAGGAGACAGCTCATTTCCACCATGCTTCCCAATGGAAACCAGAAACTGAGCACAGCCTCCTTAGGGCACTCAGTCTTCCTCAGACAGGAACTAAGAAGGCTTCACCCTCCACACCTCAACCAGGAGTAGGGACGAGACTCACCTGAAGGACCATATGCAGCCGACTGGCAATAGTAAGACAGGCCCAAATCAGTGCACCCACGCCTAAGCTTTCTCCACTCAAGTTTCTCTGTCCCTCCCTTGTTCTGTTTCTTAGCCTCTCCCTCCCATTCCTCGGGAGTTTGGTGGTGTGTGTAGTCACTGTCCCAGTCCTCACCCATGGGGTCAACTGCAGCCCTGCCAGTTAATGCTACGGGCCACAGACAGCTGGTTTTACCCAATCAAGCCTATTCCACTTTGGATTTAGCAATAAGGGAATATAAGTGTTCAGCCAGATAATTCGTTCAACTTTGTGTCCTTTGCCCACCGGTGTGCATCCTTTGTACCCCGCTGCCCCTCACTGACACTCTGGACTGGTCTCATCACCCAGCATCTCTTCTCTGTGTTTGGCTCTCTCCC
The DNA here is from genome assembly GCA_019843815.1 of Montemys delectorum. NCBI lineage: Eukaryota > Metazoa > Chordata > Mammalia > Rodentia > Muridae > Montemys > Montemys delectorum. Next base: position 4,536 of record JADRCD010224137.1, on the reverse strand, counting down.
ATCCCATTCCTTTCATGTGTTGAACTCCCTTCAGTATTTTGTTTCATGTCTTCCAGGGAACCCCCTTAGCTGATCCTTGGGCTTGATGTCCATCTCTGCCCAGGAGGTTCAGACAACTTTTACCTAAAGGGCTACATACATCCCTGAGAATCTGGACAGTGGTCCATTTCTGTAGGAGGAAGCAGCCCGAGGCAAGGACATCCCGTGTACCCTTGTTCACTGGGAAAACAAGCTCCCTTATGCGATGCGACAGGGGGGAAGAGGGCGGCAGAGGTTCCAAACTCAAGTGTGCTCCAGCATCCTTATCGATAAGACTCAAGATACTCAGCCCCCCCCCCCCCCCCCGCCCTGATTCCTGGCTCAGGACAATCAACCAATCCCCTTTCCTGGGTCTCTTGTCTACTCAAGTACCACAGAGGGGAGGAGAATAGCTGCACAGAGTCACAGGGAGTGTGGCTATTTGGCTGTGCGGTACAGGAGCAGTCTGAATGCCTTCAGGGTCCTCCCCTGCCATGGGTCCTGTCTGACCATGTGTGGGCCAGGAGGGGACAGGTACCACGGTGACTTCCAAAACCACCACACTCTGTTGTGTTGACCCTTCCACACCCCTGATGTGGAGTCCCTTTGTCTCTCTAAGGCCTATCCCCACCCCATGGACCTACCCACTCCAGCTTATCCCACCTGGAAGTGTAACTACCCTCCCAGACCTGAGCTCCCCCTCCCCCCACCTTCTTCTTCTCTGGAAGTTCCTTGTATTTCTTAGACAGGATCTTAGTCAGGTCCAGGTTGCTCATCTCAGGGTGGAGTTTCGCATACTTGGCCCGCTTCTCCATGAAGAAGCGGAAGTAAGGGGTTAGAGGCTTCTTTGGAAAATCTGGGTGTTTCTGGAACAAAGGAAAGTGGGGTTAGATGCCACCCATTCCTTCAACCCCCTCTTCCCTGACCCCTGTGCTTCTCCTCCTGGCAACTTACCTTGAGCTTTTTGCCTTTGTAAGGGTTTTTAACATGTTCCTGAGCATCGAGGATCAGTTCTGTCAACGTGCGGAACTTCCTTACCTGGAGGAAGGAAACCGGGAGAAAGGAATTTGGGAAACATTACTCCATAGTACAGCATCCTTTCACAGTGTTACTGCCACCCTCCACCACACTGAGTTCAATGAAGGAAACAAAGCAACGATGTAGATTCCAGGCAACTTCTGACCAGAGGCACTAGCTCATGCCTGCTGCAGATGCCCAAGAAGTTGGAACACACCTAAGAGCAGTCACCGACTGATTTCAGTATAGCCTGAATCTCATTCAACCCCTAGAGCCGTTTGGGCAATAGAAGTCCAAGGCAGTAAGTATCCAAGGCCACCGAGAAGACTGGCAGAACGGTCAGTCGCCCAGGCCACTTCCTCCCGGAAAGCATAAATTAGAGCTGACAGAAGAATACATGAATACCTTCTGTCCAAAGTGGCAGGTTTGCTTTCCCCATTTGCTCTGAGATAAAGAGCATATGCAGATGCATATTTACATGTGTCAAAAAGTGGGAAGCAGTTACCTCATTAGAAATCTCCACCCATTTGAGCTTGCACATATCTCCTGAAAAATCCTTAAATGCCACTTTTTCCCAGTCCATATGCGACTCTGTAGTTTTGAACTTGGAGCTGTCGTTGGATGGAAGGTTGTTCTTCATGCATTCCAGCAAAGTTAGCATATCTTCCTGGGACCAGCGGTCTGTGACATGTAAGAGAAATCATCACACCTGGCTCATGCCCTTCTCTTGATCTGAGTTCAGTCCTTCTCCCCAAAGCCCCTGCTTGCTTCTCATCTGAACCAGGGCGTCTTTCCTTAGGCATGGCTCAACCCTAAAAAAATAACTGTGGCCCTATTAGGTAATGGGGCGGAGCGGGGGGAGACACAACTCTGGACCAGATAGATAACCACCATACTGAGCTTACACTGGGAGTCCTGTCTTGCTCATCTCAAAGCAATCACTTCTAACATGCTAGGCTGCCATGGGCCCCTATTCACAGTATGAGATGTCTAGTGATTTAGGACCTATAGATAATGGGCTCATCAAAAAGGGATGAGATGAGGAAAGGAACATATCTAAATGTGGTCATTTCCATGTGGGTATCAAACATGTGAGGCCTGAGGTTGGGGCCTGAGGTTGGGGCCTGAAGTTGGGGCCTGAGTCGTAGGCTCTGCCTGCGGATGTGTCTCCAGCAGAGCTGGAGACCAACACTAAAGGCATACACTCTTATTACCTAACTCCTTCATAGTCACTTTAAGGAAGACCAAAGCAGCATTTCTGGCAATTGACAAAGATGGCATTCAAACATTAGAACCACACACAGCAGTTCTGAGAAAAGGCAAGCCAGTGCAGAGTTCTCAGGGTCTCAGCGCTCTCTGGAGAACCCCAGAATTCCAAGTTGCCACCTTAGCCCAAATATTTTCAGCTGGTAAAGGCAGCCTAGAGACAGCTCAGAGCCTCTCTCTAGGAGGGTGGCTGCTGCTAGAGAAGCTGGGCTGGGGGAATCCATGGCTAGGACCCAAACGTGCTCTTGCCTTTCATTTGCATCTGGTAACCTGGGCCCAGTTTCCGCAGCAAAGGGTCACATGGACCCATAATCCTCTCTCCCCTGATGTCTCACAAGCATTGCCAGATGCTCAGCTTCATACCACCCTCCATGTCATATATATTATACGGCTGACAAGGTGGCTAGGGTCTAGGTATCTATAATTCCTATGGCTTGGAGTCATAAACCACTACCAAAATACCCTCCTACTTTCCACCTGCCTCCAGCAAAAACCTTATCTTTCCCCCTTCCTCTAAGGTGAGAGCATAATACTTCAGGATAATTAAGAACCCAAGAAGGCTGGCTTGCAGGAGTCTCCCCTGTGCTCCTCATTCACAGTAAGAGAACGTAAAACACTCAAGTTCTAAGCTCAAGGCCAAGTAATTTGGATTTGGCCAACCCCCCACTTGACAGATGCCTCACTTTCTAAGACTTAAGACTCTCTGCCAGTACACAGGACGAAGCCTAGAGAAACCTTCTAGAGGCTAGAGAGCTCGTGTGTGGAAAAAAAGACAAGTTTGAACAGAGAAGCTGGGAACCCATACCTTGGCCTTTGGGGGCGGCCATTTCCAGGTCTGTGGGACAGTCCGCTTCTCCGTTCATTCTCCAGCTGTCCAGCCACCTCCTCGGTCGCGCTGGCCGGGCAACCCGGGATCAAAGCCACCTCACCCTTTGGAAGAGACACCAAACCCACTCAGGGTGGCTGAGAGGAGAGGGCCTTTCTATCCCACCCCCTCACACATGGGAGGGGGCATAGGTCCACACTCTCAGCGAGACCGGATCAGGAGGCTCACAGACTTCATCAGTGGGTGTAGGACTGAGCCCCACTTTTCTCTACCCCAGCCCCCAGGCCCCCACAGCCAGGCTGTGTTGCATGCGCCCTCCCCTGCCCACGCGAGAGACTGCTCCCAGCTCCCGCGTGCAGCTAGCGCCCGCCCTCCGGCCTCCTTCCCCCACCCGGGCCAAAAAAAAAAAAAAATTCTCCTCCTCCTCCTCCTCGTTGAGCGCCCGCCCCGGGGAGGCCCCAGGCTGGAGGGCGGGGGAGGAAGGGCGGGTAAAGGGCGCGCGCGGGCACGAAAGCGGGCACGCGCCCCAGTCTCCTCCTCCCGCTTTCCCCCGGCCGGTTCCCCCCGCCTCCGCAACCCGGCGGGGACCCGGACGCAGCGCAGCCGCCGCCAGCCCGGGAGCGCAGCGGCCGGACCGCCCCCGGGGACCAGATCTGGATTCCCGCTGCTCCCCCCTTCCCGACCTCCCAACGCGGTCCCCGCCTGTCCGGGCAGGCGAGCAGTCGGAGAAGCGGCCTAGCTTGTCCCCCGCCCCCGAACCACCCAGGGCTGGAGACGCCGCCGCCGCCCAGCCACCCCGACACGCACGGAAGAAACCCAGCGCAGAGGCGCGACCGCGGCGGGAACGGCCGCCTCCTCCCCGAGCCTGCGGCCCAGCCCTGCCGGCGCCCCCGCCCCGGCCTCCGGGGAGCCGAGCCAAGCAGAGGGCGGGAGGACGGCGGCCGCGAGGCGGGGGCGCTTCGCTCACCGGCCCCGCCGCCCCCTCCGGCGGCCGGCGAGAACTGCGCCTGTCGGCCGGAGAAACGCGGGCTCCTCCACCCGGGGCCTCGCTTGGGCCTCGCTTCCTGCCCTTCCCACCCCCGGCTCTCGGCGCCCTTCCCCGTGCCCCGATCAGCTCGTCCACAGTCCTCCCGGCGCCTACCGCACCCGCGGCTCGCTCCCTAGCCCCGGCCCCCGGCGCACGTCCTCCGCCGCCTCGGTTACCCGGCGCAGCGCGGCCTCTGAGCTCCCCGCTCCGGCGGCTCCCTTCCCGGCTCTGAGCGCGGCGCCCTCCCCCGCTCGGCCGGGCACAGCCGCAACTCCCTCCCGCGGCGGCAGCGGCTCCTCCTCCGGGCGCGGCGGCGCTGGGGCGGCGGCTGCTGCTGCTGCTGTGGCGGCGGCGGCTGTGGCTGCTGCCTGCTGCTCCTCGC
>JADRCD010224136.1:9051-20735 GCA_019843815.1 Montemys delectorum | reverse complement strand
TCTCTCTCTCTCTCTCTCTCTCTCTCTCTCTCTCTCTCTCTTTCTCTCTCACTCTGTGTGTGTGTGTGTGTATGTGTGTTTGCGTGTGTAGATTCTCCTTTGTTGTAAGTGTTGTATATTTTTCACCTCATTTGTCTTCACAGTAATCCCAGCAAGGCCTGTACTATTATCCCAATTTTTATATGATGGAAAAGTCAAATAGAGGTGAAGAATCATCTGTCAGGTGGCACAGTATGCAGCAGTGCCCAGAGAAAACCCTAGATGGTTCTGACCCCTAAGCAGCATCTCAGTCCACAAGGCCACAATACCTCCTAAACAGAGTCTCAGGTCTCTCAGAGACTGCATCTTGAAGGTCTCAAAAGATGAGATTAAATTGACTCAGTCCAGAAATGGAATTAGTCCCTCTCCCAGGGGTGCTAAAGTTCTTGCTGCCACTCATTCTTGACCTAGACCAGATATGAATGCAGAACTCAGAATGAAAGGCTCTGTAAGTTTATTTTGCCCTGAGCTTACACAGTCCCTAGAAACTTCTTTATATAGTTTCAATCAAGGGCTTAGAAAAATTTTTAAAAATAACCTTGCACATACAATTAGAAACTGGCATGTGGGGAATTAAATGTGAGATGAAATTGTCTATGATTATTATGGAGGGCTTGAAGGAAGTGCTTTGAAGAAAATACTTTATGGGGGGGGGGGTCTGTGATAACTTACTGATGACAGGATTCACATGCGTCCAAGGACAGAGACTCCCAGCCAAAAGACCCTCCACTCCCAGAGGACTAGAGACAGAGACAAAGAAACCAGGCTGGAGAGTCTGGGAAGCCTTGGCCATGCTACAATAACTATTGTATTATAATGATTAAAGTGATTCTTACAGAGATCAAACTCAAGAATATTTTATGATAAAGTGAGTATGAAAGAATCCTTTTTATATAAAAGTTACGTATATGAGTATCTATACATATTGGCTTTATAACTTTTAAATAGACTTAAATATATATTCACTAGAGCAGCTATTCCTTTGTGCAAAAAGGAAAGTGCTGAAGGCATGCGGCAAAGCATTGTTCTCTTTAGCTACAAAGACATGAGAGAAACCATCTGCAAGTTTCTAAGGGTGTGAGTCTATGTATGTATTTTTATGTCTGCATATTTGTGTTTACATGACAAATTTTCATTGTTGGTTAACTGAGGTATACGATTAAGTATAGCAGAAGACACTTTGCCTGTTGTGATAACTAACTTTAACTAACAGTTTGACACAACCTGGAATCACCTGGGAAGAGAGAGGCAAAGAGAGACTGGCTGCCATGGTTGGTTCATGAGCAATTGTAGAGACTTATCCTGGTTGCTTTAACTGATGTGAGAAGACATGTCCTAAATGTAGGTGGTACCTGCTATTACAGTCTACATAGAAAGACATGTCAGAGGAAGAGCTTTAGAATTTTGTTCACTTGGACTTCACTTCCACTGTCAAGCCCATCTACTTTGGTGCTGCCACATCTAGTTCCTATGTTCGATCAGAACTCAGCTTCTTTGAGCTTTGACCTGGATTGAAGACCAATGGCTTTTCCATAATCCACCAGACTTTAGGTGCTAGATCAGGACTAGTGAGGAACCCAACCTTGTGCAGCTATCAGGTTCTCAGCCTCTCTAGGGTGAGACAGTAATTGTTGGACTACCAAGACCTACCATACAAGCTGACCTACTATCCTCTGAATATATGTCCATTCTAATGGCTTTATTCTCCTAGAACTCCCTGAGTAATCCATTTGATCTTTATGTAACTTTTGTTTCTCTCCATACAATAATCTCATAGTTTCATTTATAATTTGAAAACATCAAATCAGAAAATATTAAATAAGGCCAAATACAAAAATGCCTGTACAAGTATGTGGATGATAGGAGGTGTTTATCGGGTGTGATGTCCAGTCGATAAACAAATACACTTTGAATCCTTGTCTATATAGATCTAAATCTGTGCTCCTTCTACTACACCTGTACTAGTAAAGAACTCTAAGAACACAGAACTACAGAACAACTACTGTTGTCCAAGTTTTCCTTGCCAGTGCACTTCTGGCCAAACAACCTAAGCATCTCACTCACTCCAGCATGACAGATAGTTCTTTGCAATATTCCATCTGAAGGAGCTATGGGTTTCATGAGCAAGTAACTATGGAAACTACAGATAGGGGTCAGGGATGTGACAGATACTATGTTGCTTGTGCCCATTAGAAAATGTTGTGATTGCAATGGTTGCTCCAACTAAAAAGCAAATGGAGAAGATGTCATCCCAAAAGCAATGACTTTGGTGTCTGAGTCAAGTTTTTGCTCTAAGAGAGATTAAATTTCTAACCAGGAATGCAGGATCTGATAAGAGCTCATTCTCCTTTCTCCAGTCAATGGCAATGTTCCTGACAAATACTATCAGGGGTATTTCCAGTATACATGATAAATGATACCCTGGTTTATGATTTATGCTTCAGTTACTTCTGAGAACAAAATCCTGCCACTGGTCTGCTATGTGTTTTCTAAAAGATAGAAGTCAGTTAAGGAAAACTATATTTAAAGAGCCACAGTTTAGATGTACCTTTCCTAGCCAGACATCTTTAGATATAGAAGATCCAAAATTTGCTAATCTCTATCATCACTGTGGTTAGACTATTAAATTTCATCTCTATAGTGGTATTCTATGAAGCTTGACAATTCATCAAAAGACTCATGGAACTGGAAGAAACTATGGTAGAGCAGAGCTGTGCTTGCAAATGGAGAAACTAGAGACACAGCAAAGTACATGGGAGCAATATGGAAGGGCTGACACAGTGGACAAAAAACCATTACTTTATACAGTCAGTCCTCAGACTGCCAGCCAGCCTGCAGCATGGAGCCAACTGCTGTTCACATTGCTTGGAGAAGGGAAGCTGAGGGTCCCAGCACTGCCTATAGGCTTCAAACCCAATGTGAGCCATGGGGCACCTACATTGAGGAAAGGAAGGGTCCTGTCTCCCAGACCCATGCCTAGCCACAAGATCACTTTGACTCTGGGCAACAGCAGTGTATCTGAGATGAGCCTCCATGATAGTGCTTCAAAAACCAGAACCCTTGAACCAGATCAATGACTCCTTGCGATGAGTATTTGCATGTAAAGCTGTTTGGGCTCTACAGTAGATTGCTGCATGCACACTAGTAAGAGGCAGAACTAGAGATGCTACATTAGTGGCAGATGTAAGAGAAGGTTATGTTGAGCAGGGAATTTCTAATTACTGAGGAGAGCCAACAGTGTGATATGCAGGTTCTGCCTCTAAATGTGATGCCCAGCTGTATAATCGCCCTAGCTCTGAGCAACAAAAGGATGTTCAAGATGGAGAACAATTCATTTTCTGGATTGAGCTTCCTCAAAAAAATGCTACAGTCTATGCTGCCATCAAAAGCGATGTTGAGGTTCATGATCCCTGCTGCTTCAGAGGACCATGATGATGTTCATGATCCTGCTGTGGCCAGGGGCCATGTTGATTGATGTCTGTGGCCCATGTTACCACCAAAGTCCATGTTGATGTTCATGGTCTGTGTTACCAATGAAGGTCATGTTGAGGTCTGTGGTCCATGCTACTGATGGAAGCCTGTGGATGTCCTTGGCCTGTGTTGCAACCAAGGATCATGATGTAGTCCCTGATCAGAGCTGAGAGCTGTGTTGCTGTCCAGGGTCTGTGTTGCTGCCAAGAGACATGATTGTGCCCATGATCTGTGCTCTCACTGGAGGCCATAATGATATCTTCGATCCATATTACCACACAAAAGCCATGTGGATTTTTGGTGGTCTGTGCTGCCTCCTTTAGCCATGTTCATCCTGATCATGGTCTGTGCTGCTGAAGGAGATCATAAGGATCCAAGGCCCATGCTAAGGACTATAATGATGTCCATGTACTATGGTGCAGCCAAGGACTTGCTGATGTTCATAGTCTGTGCTGCCACCAGAAACCATGCTGGGGTCCTTGGTCTGTGCTGCTGCAGGAAGTGTTGTGGGTGGTCTATGCTATAGCCAGAAATCATGTGGAAATTTATGATCTGTCCTGCCATTAACTGTAACAGGAAAGGAAGCTTCTTTTGCAGTGGTATCAATGACCGCTGACTCACAGTTGAGAATAAGAGATATAGAAGACTTCTGTGACAACCTCTCACCCCCAGCCCCTACAAAAAAGTAACAGTCTAGACCATAAACAGCGGTGAAACCAGGTTGTATTCAATTACGTTTTTTACCAAGGGGGTCAAATGAAAATTCCCCCAAACAATCCAGGCTCTAGTTAAGACACAGGGTTACTCTCTTGAAAACTGACAGCAAGAACCATTGCTGAGGAGCCACACAACTCATTGAACATGGAGAAGTCGATCATATGCCTACATGGAGCCTTAAACCCCATACTCTAGTCTCTTTGGTGAAAGGAAGGTATTCTGCAGGCTACCTAGAAAAAAATTGGACATCAACCCAACCACAAAACCTTTGACCTACAATCTCTCAGGCGTGCAAAATATGCTGAGAAAATGGTGGCACAAAATTTTGGGAAGTAGCCCATCAATGTCTGATTTGACTTAAGGCCCACTCCATGAGAAGGAATCCATACACCACAATGATAGGGTAACCAAGAACCAGAGACTAGACAGCCTAGACACCCAAGGCAAAAGCAAACACCACAGGTCTTAAAATAAATAAATAAATAAATAAAGGTATCGATAACTTATTTTTTTCTAGAGCAACCCTAACTTCACTTTTATTAAATCATTTTTATAAAACAGATATGAAGTTATTGGTGGCATACAGAGAACTTCTAAAAAGAATAAAGAGCTCATGCTTCAGAATCTGTACTTTACTGGTTCTCCACAAACTTAGTTACATTTATTTAACATCAGCCTCCCCTAACACAGTTCAAAATGATGATCTTTGTTTTCGTACTTATTAGTTTGGTCTCAAAACGTCTTCTTTTGGGGGGGGTTCTTAATTTAATTTAATTTTTTACTTATACACTTTACATCCTCCTCATTATCCCCCTCCCACTCACCCCCTCCCACAATGCTTCCCTCATAACCCCCTTTCTTCTCTAAGTGGGTGGTACACTCCCTGAGTTTTTTTCCCCAATCCTGACACTTCAAATTTCTGCTAGGCCCCACTGGGACCAGACATGGCAGCCCAGCTAGAAGAAAATATCCCACCTACAAGCAACAGTTTTTGGGAGAGCCCCATTCCAGTTGTTCAGGACCCACATAAAGGTCAAACTGCATATCTGCTACATATGAGCAGAGAAAAGTCTCTCCATAGAGTTTAATTTCCCTTTATTTTATTCAACACTGTATTAAGTAACTTCTGTTCCAGACTGTACAGAGTTAATAAAAACAAAAGTTATGTATTTAATGAAAGAAACATATATTAGGTTGGTGATTTAAATCTCTGAATGCAAACCTTGTAATAATTCTCTTATCAAGTGAGGACTCATGAAATCATCTTTCTAGTTCTCTATTTTCTTTATCATAAAACACAGAAATTAGCAGGACCAACTTCAGAGTTGGTGTGTTCAAATCCTGCCTTTACACTCAACATTTGTGCCACCTGGCATGTGTCATCTCATAGGTGCTTGAATTGCAGTAACTTCTGTTGTTAAGCTCTGAAAATTTTGTCTCCCAAAATTCTTGTGTGGAAATACTAATTCTTTTGCCAGGTAGCAAAGACAAAAGAAAATAACTCACATAAGTGAAATTAGTATCCTTCTATAAGAGACCACAAAGGGTTCATTCTCCTTCTAATACTGGATGCGCCAAAAGGAAAAAAAAAAGTCCATCTTTAAAGCCATTTACTAATAGCTCTCACCAGACCAATTCTCCAGGATGTTTTGGTCTTTGACTATTCAGCCTATAGAACTCTGGGAAATAAATTTCTATTGCTTGGATGCCACCTGGCCTGTGATGTTTTGCTTCACCCACCTAAATGGACTATAATATATTAGCAGAATAATGAGTTTGGTGAAAATATTTTACCTTCATTTGTTGAATGTCATCTCATATTTGACAGACATTAAAAATAAATTTTCACACATGTCTATTATAGTTCAAGTAATTCGAAAGCTGCTTTCAGGACAAACTTATTCTGTCAAAATGAGAAAATGAATACCAATGCCTCAGAGTTGTGATGAGAATGAACTTTGGTAATTATAAAAGCAGTTTCAGCCATGTGTGGCAAATAGTAAGGGCCTTGATATAAGAGCTCTCTATACTTCTAGCCTTTTCCTCTCATAAACCATGGTACTTGGTTTACCTATTGGGAAATATCAGAAGATCCAAAAAACTTGGAAAAATCATAAGTTTCAACCATAAAATAGTTATAAAGTCAATGAAGTCAGAGGAATGCAAAGCCAGGTATAAAGTAAATCTCAAAAAAGCCTCCTGACTTGTGTTACTAACTTTGTAGATTCAAGAATACATGTACAGCTGTGAAGCTGATGGGGACTAGATCAGAACTATTTTATAAGTAGTAAGAATGCATTACTCACTCCTGTGGTTTGAAGGTGTCCTTGATATTCCTATTGGGAAAATCATAAGATCAAAAAATTTGGAAATATCATCAATTTCAATGATAAAATCATTATGCCAAATAGGAGCAGCTACCTTATAATCAATGTAATAGCCATTTGAAGGTCTCTGATACAGTCTTAGGGTTATACATTTCAAGGATAGAAAGCCATGCCCCGGGCACTTTAAATAAATTACACTGACTCCTGTTTTTTCTTAGTTACCAAGAATTCTATATTGGAATATATGAATCAGGAAGCCAAAGAGTGGTTTCATTAAACATTTTAGAGAATCTGTGATTCAGTCCAACATCATCATTAGCTTCTATATGTAGGGAGTATCTGGTTTCCAAAAATTATGTATTTTCTATTTCCACTTTAAGCTCTACAGGCCAAAGATCCTAGTCTCTGGAGTAAATTCTTCTATTAGAAAAAAAAGAATGAAGTTCCAGTGAAGCTTTGAGCTATGCTTTCCACCTGGTTTTTCAAGTATTCCATGCCTGGAGACCTGCAGGCCAGGAAAGGAGTCATTAAGTTAGCAGGGCTAGATCTGAAAAGCAAAAACACCATGGGGGCAGAACAGAAAACACTGGGTGCACTATTAGGCATGGACATAAGGACACTATCCATAGTCTCAGGTAGGCATGAAAATCATGGAACAATGGAGATGTGTGTGAACCTAGAATGTATGGCAGAAGAAGAAGCATACAAGGATGAGAGCTCTAACCTTGAGTCCCAGGGGCAGAAGAAAAAACTAAAATTTATTATACAAACTTTCTTATAAGTTTCCCAAGCAAGAGACTTACTAGAATCCTGGTGGTCCTGATCCAAGAGAGCATAAGGTTTCTCAGCTGAGCAAATAGTACATCTGAGTAATATCAGGGTGGATGCTGTACTATGCTATCCAGTTTCCAGTCCACCAGTACTGACACTTGTTTCTTGTCACAGTGACTAGAAAAGATCATTGCTGACTTATCTCAGAGGTGACTATCATAGGGGATTATCCTTAACAGAGCAATCACCTCAATTAAGATTGCTTCTATTTGCTGTAGAAGCAAGAGGACTCCTGGCTTCATTTCAGAATGAATGTCCATTGTACTGCCAGAGCTCTTTGTGGGCTTCTCTCGAAAGTATACATTAAATCCTTCTCCCTGCCTGGCTGTGACTATCTTTTTTTCGTATGGATGATGTTCCTTACATTATCCCCCAAACTCTTCCCCCATGAAAATGTTTATCTGGGAACTTGCTTTCCAAGGCTCCGTAATGAAACAATAGCTGCAATATTTGGAATGCCTCCTATGTGCTGTGTTCTTGACACTTCATAGCTCACTAAATTGTCACAAAAAATACCTCTGTATGACAGATAAGAACCTTTAGCTTTCAAGAAGTTAAATCCTTTTCTGATAAAGTCAACCAATAAATAATAGGAAGAAAGTTTTACACTACTGCCTGCTGTAGAAGATATATAAGATAAACCAAAGTTAAAATATTACCATACATTATACAACATCACTATGTATCAGGCACTTGGCATTTTCCAACCATTTGCATATTTTAAGCCAATTTTTCCAAATAAAAAGATTTCTTACTAAATGATCACAGAAGTTGACATTCATCCTCTAGTGCCAGGATGCTTTATATTTAAAAATTTAGAAATGCCATAACTTTGCAAAAAGCCATTTAGTAATCTCATTTTTTAATAATGAGGCACATAAAGTAGCAGTTATCTTAAGAGACTACAACTCATAAATTAGAAACCTAGAATTAAAGTAGATCAAATTACTAAATTATTTCCTATGCATCTCAACATCTAGATGTCTATGTGAAATGCTTTAGAAAAATATTAGAAATGGGAAGAGGTGAGAGTGAAGGTATTTTCTTCATCCATTTTCTTTTCTCTCATATACTATCCTTACCCTCTGTTATGGAAAAGGTGTTCATCTCAAAATTCAGTGCAGACACTGATAATTAAAGGCAAACCCTGACCACCCTACACCTTATGATAATTTATAGAAGTCAGTACATAGCTCAATAAAACCTTTCTTCTTATCTAGTTACTGCATTTCCTAATCTCTGCTCAACAAGGGATAGATAGGTAGTAACTTTATGTTTTAGTTTTATTTCCTTCTCTCCTTGAGAAGCCACAGAACTGTCAGGTCAATCAATCCACCTACTGACTATTTCCTAAAAATCAATAAAAAGAACATTTGTTTGAAATTGGTTTAGGAATTCATTCACTCTGGAATCAAACATAGATTTGAGTGTATTCTGATAGGCATGGACTGGATTTTGTTATTCTTTCATGTTTGTGGGATGTATAATTTTCTCTAGTCTGTTCACCATGTCAACAGCAGCACAACTTGTTGTTAATCTTCGTTGTCAAATAACAAAATTTGAAATAACTCAGAAGACACAGATCTGAGTGTGCCTGGAGAGTGTTTCCAGAGGACAGGAAGCCAGAAGTGGAAGAGACATCCCACAAGCTATGGTTCCTGAGTGAATATAAAGGGGTAAAAAGAGAAATTTAATTGAAAAACAGCATTTGTCTCTCTGTACTTCCAGGTTGTAGACACAAAGACAATGCATCTCAAACCACCCAAACATGTTTTTTGCATGATGAGGGACTCTACTCTATCAAACCATGAACCCAAATAAATCTCTCCCTCATAGATGGCCTTTTTTTTTAACTTGAAGAGAGCTTTTAAAAAATAACCTAATATAGTGATTCTTATAACCATGTTGATAAGTCTTTGTTCTCAGAGCATCTTTTCCTTTGTGAAATATGTTTCTTTCCTACTATTAGTCAAATACATGTCTTACAATTAAAATACATACATAAAGCTTATTGAATTTTCCCTACAGCTTATATCTTTTATTTAACTTAGTCAAGAAACTCAAAAGAAAAGTGACAAGATGTTTGGTTAAAAGTGAAGTTATAAATAACGACTATCAACTATCTAAATTTCTGATCTAACTTATTCCAGTTGAAATAGTACTTCTCAGATGCATCCATGTTGTTGGATTGAGGAGAGGAGAGGTAAGAAGAGAAGAGGTGAGGAGAGGAGAGCAGAGGAGAGGAGAGAAGAAGGAGAGGAAGTAAAAGAGGGAAAAATGGAGAGAGGAAAAGAGAGAGCAAGAGAGATAGGGAGAGAGATATGGAGAGAGATAGAGAGAGAGAGAGAGAGAGAGAGAGAGAGAGAGAGAGAGAGAGAGAGAGAAGAGCAGAAAAGAAATAGGAAAGGAAAAATAAGAGATAGCTGGTTGACAGGCTAATCCCAAAAGAAGAGCAGTCAGGATGTAAGGTAAGATACTTAGGAACTTAAATTTTTCCTTCTTTTCCTTCTATGAGAAGATAAACTAAAATAAGCCAGGGAAAGAGCCAAAGACCCACCCTAAAATCAGGAATCTAATAACACTTCTCAGTTATAATCTTGCTAAGAATTCACTGACACACTTGAAAGGGATCACTGAAGGTACAGGATGAGAATGTTCTTTAGACTTTGAGGAATGCTGAAGGAGAATGACAAAAGTTAGCCCTACAACCCTGAACTCACCTGATATCATGATTGACAGCTCTGTCTGAAACCTAAAAAGCAAAAGAAAGATGGAGAGGAGTCAGCAGACTGGAAAACATGAGGCTGTTGTAAAAAAACAAATAAATGCTTGACAGCTACTGAGAGATGGACTGAGAACAAACACTCCAGCTCCTTTGTCTGCTCACCCAAGTGTCACCCACCTACAACCATCATCAGCACAGTGACCATCAAAGGAAAAGACTGATTTTGTTCACAAAAACCAATCAATCCCCAGAGCAGAACAGAGGTCAGGTGGAGGAATCAGAGCAGACAATAGGTATAGATGCATAAACAAACAAGCGGGGGCATAGGCCAATGGGACTCAGTAACAACACTGAAACTCTGTCTCTGATGGTCTTCTGCAAGGGAGAGCTTGTCTGTTAGAGTTCGGAACTCCAAAAGGAAATGTAAGCCTATTAATTATAGGAGCCAATCTATTGGCAAAGAGTTTCTTAATTATTACAATTAAGTGAGAGCAAGTGTTTCTGATAATTTTTTATTACCTTAATGTTATATGCCTCCCTACACAATGTTTATGAGCATTACAAAGTTCATGAGATGGCCATGGAAACTGACTTACTTTTCTTGTGGAAGACATGATGTAGAGAACACTTGCCTAGGGTTCATCTATATCTGTGTAAATATAGGAGAGTTCCAGAGAGAAGTTATCTTTGACATTGTAGAAGATGCTGGAGCTATTAGTCAGGGACCATGAACGACCTGGAGTTTTTCTAATTCAGTCTCAATAGAAGCTACTTTTCTTCTCAAAGAATACCAGGAACATGTAGAACTGCCTCTGATAAGTCTCATGCCTGCACCATCTTCTCACCACCCCTAGAAACTGCTTGGCTAAAAACTGACTTCTACAGACATTTTGTCACCCACGTACATTTTTCCTCTTCAAGTAATCATTTTTTTCCAACACATCAATAGATGAACATTTTAGCCTAAAAGATTAAGAATAGGAGATCTATTGTCCCCGATGAAATATTAACAACTATTATCCCTGGAAAAGCATGAAGCAGTGAGATATCTTACATTCCAGTATCACAGTACCTGCCTGGCACTCTTCTGTTCTTCCTGCTCCAATCTCTAGTTGTTCCTGCCAGGAGACTATTGTGTCACTTGTGATCCTTTCTAAAGAAGCAATGTGGAGTACATTCATTCTGGAGCGATGTTCAAGTTGTTCCTCTGGCATTTCTCATTCAGTGACCACAGAAGTTTTTTCCTCGGGTACTGTGTGTCTTTCGTTAAACCCTGAAAGGACATTCAATGCTGTATAAAGAGATCCATAACAAAATCTAGAGAACATCAAAGCCAGTCATAAGTCCTCAACAACTGTCATTCATTCAGGACTCACTGTTGTTTCTACAATATGCCAAACATGACTATGCTCCCAGCATGTAGAGTTGTGTATCACAGATTTAGTCTACCATGAGAGATAAATGGGTATAGATAATTGATGTATGCAATTGTCAAGAAAATTTGCAAACAATGCTAGGGACCTACCTATTTCAATGCCCTTTGTCTTTCTCAATTCTAATTACAACAACAATGA
>JADRCD010224135.1:0-34402 GCA_019843815.1 Montemys delectorum | reverse complement strand
AACTGAAGAATACCAAATGCTGAGAAGCACCTAAAGAAATGTTCAACATCCTTAGTCATCAGAGAAATGCAAATCAAAACAACCCTGAGATTCCACCTCATAGCAGTCAGAATAGCTAAGATCAAAAACTCAGTTGACAGCCACTCTGGAAATCAATTTTGTGGTTTCTCAGAAAATTGGACATAGTACTATCTAAGGACCCAGCTATACCACTACTGGGAATATACCCAAAATATGCTCCAACATGTAACAAGGACACATGCTCCACTATGTTCATAGAAGCCTTACTTAGAATGGCCTGAAGCTGGAAAGAACCCAGATGTCCTTCAACAGAGGAATGGATACAGAAAAATGTGGTACATTTACACAACGGATTACTACTCAGCTATTAACAACAATGAATTCATGAAATTCTTAGGCAAATGAATGAAACTAGAAAATATCATCCTGAGTGAGGTAACCCAGTAACAAAAGAACACACATGGTATGCACTCACTGATAAGTGGATATTAGCCCAAAAGCTCTGAATACCCAAGATACAATTCATAGAACATATGAAGCTCTAGAAGAAGGAAGAGCAAAATGTGGATGCTTCAGTCCTTCTTAGAAGGGGGAACAAAATACTCATGGGAGGTAGAGGGTGGGAGAGACTTGGGAGGAGAAAAGGAGGGGGATGGTAGCCACCAGTAAGTCCCAGATGCCAGGAAAGCAAGAGGCTCCCAGGACCCAACAGGGACAACATTAGCTGAAATGCCTAACAAAGGGAAGGGAGAACCTGAAGACCATATCCAGAGGCTAGGCAAGGCCTCCTGTCAGGTATGGGACTACCTATCATCTCCAAATTCTTAACACAGAATTTGGCTCCTGACTAAAGGAAATACGGGGACAAAGTGTGGAGCAGAGACTGAAGGAAAGACCATCCAGAGACTGCCCCACCTGGGGATCCATCCCATATTAGACACCAAACCTAGACACTAGTGCAGATGCCAAGATGTGCTTGCTGGCAGGAGCCTGATATAACTGTCTCCTGAGAGGCTCTGCCAGAGCTTGACAAATACAGAGGCAGATGCTTGCAGCCAACCATTGGACTTAACACGGGTTCCCCAATGGAAGAGTTAGAGAAAGGACTGGAGGAGCTGGAGGGGTTTGCAACCCCATAGAAAGAACAACAATATAAACCAACCAGACACCCCAGAACTCCCAGGGACTAAACACCAACCAAAGAGTACACATGGAGGGATCTATGGCTCCAGCCGCATATGTAGCAGAGGATGGCATTGTCTGGCATCAATAGAAGGAAAAGCCCTTATCCCTGTGAAGGGTCAATTCCCTGGTGAAGGGAAATATCAGGGTGGTGAGGTGGGAGTAGGTGGGTGGGAGGGGGAGCATCCTTATAGAAGCAGGGAGAGGGGAATGGGAGACAGGAGTTACAGAGGGGAAACTGGGAAAGGGGATAACATTTGAAATGTAAATACAAAAAATATCCAATAAAAAATTAAATAAAAAGAAGCAATATTTTTAAAAAGAGTTGTAATCTCTGTTTTTCAAAAAGCAAAGATAGGTGCTCTATGTATTTTAGCATTTTGGTGAGGTGCTTCCTACCACCTGAAATTTTACAGCTCTGATTTACCAATGTTCTTCAGCATGTTTGGAAATATAGGCATGAATAGAGATATTCTAGGCTCCTTTCCAAACAACTGCAACAAACAGAACCTCTGAGTAATAGTGACTACTTCAATAAAGTAGGTCAAAGTTTTTCAATAAAATTTCAATAAACATATAACATTGCATTGTATATGCAACTGTGCTGTCATTTCCTATGTATGCACTAGTATCATGTCTAAAAAGCAATGCACATATAGACTTTTTCAGTTATTTTGCAGGCATGGTAGTGAATACCAGTCATCTCAGCTCTTAAAAGGCGGTATCAGAAGAACACAGACCTAAAGACAAGACTGGGCTGCATGGAGAAGGCCCCATCTTCACGGAATTCTGTCTTATGTGACTACAACATGTTAACGATCATCTCAACTTTCAGCAAACCATAACTTTACTTTTTAAGAGGTGTGGGGGGGGAGGGGTAGAGGGAGAGAGGGAGAAACCTTTACTTAGTGAGATGTGACATACACAGCTATACTCTCTCAGGATAGGCAACCCACAACAGTTACAATTAAAGTACAGGTACTATCAAAGAGCAACTTGGTGAACTAGTGAGTTTTATTGGAGTTACTTCAGGAGCAGAGATGATTCAGAGACAGCTGCATCACCAAGGTCCACCTCAGCATGGGTGACAGTCACAAAAACTAGGAAACCTGGGGCAAGCACACAACACAGCCTGTGGCAAAGCCTGAAGACAATTGGACAGGTTAGAGAGTATCCTTTCCAGGAGCCTCTGTTAGTCTAAACCTCTTCCAGCCAGCAGAATGGGTTTCTGCTTTTCCAGGCTGGTCTGGTCTCAGAGTTTCCCAGGTAACTCGTCCTGGTTTCAATGTCTTCTTGTAACTTGTCCTTCTTCCTTTCTTCCTTTTCAAAATTGCTTCTCTGGCAGAAAGGGGCCTAGAAAATCTGGTCAGTTTCAGGGACTTCCTGCTTGTATTTTGAGTTGTTTTCTGTGCTGTTCAAGGACCTTCCCTACAGGATACAATGTTTCAACTTAGGAGGAATTTGTTACATAGCACTCCACCTCTTCTTCTGTTTCTTACTTTCTTCCAACCCCCTCTTTGGCGGTGATCCTCAAGCCTCCAAGGGAGTGACTATACATGTCTACCTATGACAAAGAATCAGGCTAGTGTGACACTGCAATAGGCATTTGTTTATAAGAGCTTTACCAGTGTTCATGAGTTACAGCTGACAATGATGGTCTATGGGCATAAACACATTTTTTTAGAGGGCAGTTTGACAAGCGCATCATATCAATCTAGTAAAACCATAGAAATTGCTTCCCCATTGGAACCTATGCCCTCCCTGGGCACAGATTTTCATTTTTGCTTACAGTACCAGACACCTTTTTTGTAGAGTGACCATTAAATTCAATTAAAGGCTATTGGTCGCAACCATGATAGCAGAGCCACTATTGTGCATGCAAGCAGATGCATCTTACCTGGTATAACACATACAGGGTTCATAGCTGAGCAGGAATGTTGGTTATAGTTCTCCACCAGCAGCCTACATGACCCAGTCTGAAACTACAAAATCCAGCCAACAAGGTGGGAGTTTCTAGTGCACTTACTTTCTCCTCTTCCTACAGTCAGAGCATGGCTGTGTAGTGCCTTCAGCAATAAGGTCTTGCCATCTAGTCCTGGCATACAACCAACATCAGTATCAATAGCCTTTATGATTTGTGGGGCCTCAGGGGCTTCTCTGGCCAACACCACACAGGGAAACAGCTCACCTGTGACAATGAGGTTTTAATTCAACAACCTAACGGTGTTGGGAGTATCCTTTGCCACTCATGTGGAGTACCTTTGGGATTGTTTTTTCCTTTGAATCAACTCAGTCTCAGTGGGATTGTAAGGAAGAACTATTTACCTCTGTATGTCTCTCTGATGACTTTCTAAATCTGCAAAATACTCAGGGGTTAGCATTATGTCATCTATAAAATAAAACCTTTTCCAGAGGATGGACCGGACAAGGCAACATCCTAAACCATCGTCCCATAACAAAGAGTGGAGATACACAGATAACCTTGGTGAAACACTCGGGAAATCTGTTGTCGCCTGTCCTCACCAAGTGTCCAGTAATCCCAGAAGTTCACAACTAGGAGGATTCTAAAGCCAAACACAATCAAGGTCTAATACAGCAAGGAAAGGTTCCATCTCTTTGTACTAATTACTTCCTCCACAGATCAAGACTGGGTACAGAGCACGGTAAGGAGGTGATAATCTAATTAGCTCCCTGTGACCTTCAGTCATTCTCTGGGCACCATAGTCTGTAGCTCTTCCATGGGTGTCCCCTCCGGGTCTCCATTCCTAATGAGCTCAATAGTGCTGACTGAACTTGTTCAAATCACTTCAGAGCCAAAGGTCAATGGTGGCCCTGCTCTCCCCTGCTGCACCTGAGAGCTGCCAGTGTCAGCGTGGCCCTGAATTGGCACAGTGGCTGTAGTATTATTGTCTTTCCATCTATCATACCTAGATGTTGGATGAGTCCCTGGCTGGAACTCTCTCCACCTCTAGCATAAGCTTTTGCTAGAGGGAAATGTACCCTCCTAGGATACGTTGAGTGGCTGTGTATAATTACCTACCCTTGGGGACAGGCTTGGTTAACAGTCTATCGTAGATGTCTTCTATGAACTGATCCTCAGGTTTTAAAGCCTCTCCAAAGCTCCTTAGCACACAGCGAAGGGACTCTAGTCAGCAGAGCTCTGCAAGCATGGCTCTGGCAGGCCTTGCCCTTCTCCCTCATTCCTTCTGCCTTGCTAAAAATGTTAGAGTAGATTCCTAAAGCTAGCCACCAAGGCCTATTCCCTTATTTGGTCACTTCCTTCTCTTGAGGCTGACTGCCAAGGTCTGGCTATCAAAGTATTCAAGTCCAGCAATCAAAAGCACCCTTTGGCTCACCTAATTAACATGACCAATTAAAATTAAACACCTCAGTCCATCATGGAGTTTCCCATTTTTTTCCTTCATAAATTGCCATTTTCCTATGGGCCATGTCTGTCTCCTCTCTATCCAGAAGCAATCCTTTGCTCTCTGGGACAAATAACCCTTCTCCCTCTCCTTTATTCCCTTCCCACTCTCTCCATACTCTGTCTTTGTCCCTTATTCCTTGCTCTCTGTCTCTCTGAGCAAATACATCTCCTTTGTATTCAGAACATGGTCTTGGGGTGTGTTGAGAGGACTTCAAGATTCCCTACATGCAGCTTGGATTTTTTGGGTTGTTTGTTTGGTTGGTTTTTGTTTTGTTTGGTTTTGTTTGGTTTGGTTTGTCAAAACAGGATTTCTCTGTGTGTAGTCCTAGCTGTCCTGGAACTCACTCTGTAGACCAGGCTGGCCTGGAACTCAGAAATTTGCCTGCCTCGGTCTCCCAAGTGCTAGGATTAAAGGCGTGTGCCACCACTGCCCAGCCAGCTTAGATTTCTATTCCCCCACTCTCCTACATACCTTAGGAACTCACACTCGATACAAATCTTGGCATCTTTGTCTTCAGTAACCCAAGCAGACCTCTTTCTCTGCTTTACCATTTTCTCATCTCTTCTAGGTTGTGCTCTCATTTTACAGACACTCTGCACATGCTGGTCTAAGTCACTGAGATCTGCCAAAGCCTTCTCAGCTTTATAAGGATCTTACCCCCATTGAAAGTTGCAGCAAAGCCACTAAAGTTCCTTGAGGTCCCTGCTGGATTAAACTTTTCTTTAACTCCCCTGTGAACATAGTTCTGTCTGGCCCAGTTAAATGGGGTTCAAACACAACTCTTCTTATTTC
The DNA here is from genome assembly GCA_019843815.1 of Montemys delectorum. Taxonomy (NCBI): domain Eukaryota; kingdom Metazoa; phylum Chordata; class Mammalia; order Rodentia; family Muridae; genus Montemys; species Montemys delectorum. Next base: position 28,979 of record JADRCD010224135.1, on the reverse strand, counting down.
TAATTCCCTCCATAGCATCTGCCCCTCCTCTATAGTCTGCCAGCCCCTACTATTTGTGGCAAACTCAGATGGAGATAGCTAAGTGTTCCAAATGGCCTTGATATATGACCTTTGGTCTAGGGAAGTCAGTCCTGGCTTAGGCTATAAATCCTTTGCCTAAAAGAGGATGGGCAGTTGCATTACTAAACTTTTCTGTTCCACAACAGTCCGACTGATCTCATCCATTCCTATGTCCCATGTCCTCACAAGCCATGTTGTGACAAATATAATTATTACTCCCTTAAATGTCTTTTCTAATTTCACAAGTTCAAATGCTGAATTTTTCCTGATCACTGTAGCTTTTTGTACTGGATAATTGCAAAGGCCCCCATCTGCACATTTGGATCACAGATTTCCCTTCTTTTCTGTTAAATCTCCGACTTGAGGGGCATCTTCTGCTGCTTTTACCACATCTCCCTCATCCTCTCTTTAATCTAATCCACTTGCCAGATCGGAGGCTAACACGGAGGAGGCTGCTGGACCTTCCTTTCTTGTCGCAATTGCTTCTCTACACAAACAAGTTCTTGCTCCTTTACACAAACCAGTTCCTGCTTTGCCACCTTCTCAGCCTCGGGTGCATTCCTAACTATACACAGCAGTGGTTGGGAAGCCTCTTCCACACTTTGCCCACAATGTCAACTTTGGTACCCATTCTCAAAGACTGAAAAATATCCTCTAACCTTTAACTGTTTTGAGAGCATCTCCATGTTTGTGGGATACCCCCAAGCCCATCAAGGAGGCATGCCACACCATATCACGTAGACAAAGAATGGCATCCTGGGATTCCTCCCACAGACACTCCTAATCCTGATGTCTCAGCCTTAGTTGTATGTCTCCCTTCCCATAGCAAGAACGAACACAAAGGCGCATTAACATACACCGCACAGGAAAAGAACAACTGCATTGGAATTTGCTCCATGGATGCTATTTCTCAACAACCTCAGTTGTGTGCCTTGCTGTCAATAGCCAGGATCACACACTCATCCCTCCTCAGATCATCTTTGGCTTTGCTGAGGCCCTGTTTGTACACCAATTATGTGATCTGACCAAACTTGTCCTGGGAAGACGGTGGTATGTATTGTATTTGAATCCCAGAGCTATGGAGTTTGAGATAAGTACAGCTACCTGATCTTGCTGCCACCCAGCGAGCTGAGCTGACCAACAGGCTAGTGTGAAACCCTGTCCCATCAAATTGAGGACAGTGCTCATGGAACAACACTTGACATTGTCCTCTGGCCTCCATGTCCACACAAGCTTATGAATTAACAAAATTGGCAGCGCCACAAAATGAGCACACAGCATCGGAAAAATGGCACTGATACATTTGCTCATTGAAGAACTTGAACATAAGCCTTGAACATACACAGAATGAAGTGCAGTAAACTGAAGTATATCTACATCGTGGTACCGTATGGACTTCAAGAGCTTAAATACTGGAAAAATCTAATAAAATACGGAAACCAAGGGAAAGGTGCCAGCTTCTAGAATGTACTTGGATGGTGTGTCAACTAAACTCCTTTGCAATTTTAGCAGCTGCAGCCTGGGGTTCACTGCAGTGCATTTAAAAGCAAGTGCGGATTATGCACGCTGTAACTCATTCCAAGTACATTTCTGTTTTTACGAGTTCCCTCATTTGCTTCCCAAATTTCACACAGCTTTGTTTCTGTAAAAAAGAAAAGAAAAGAAAAGAAAAGAAAAGAAAAGAAAAGAAAAGAAAAGGCTCTGGAGAACAGAGTTGTTGTGATTTACCTGACTGCACAGTTTCCAGACATTTAGAACTTAGTTTCAGGAGGAATGTGGAAGAATTTGACCCTCGAATGCTGTGTGAGCTTCTGAAACATTGTGTTGGTGAGTTTGGAAGGCCAGAATGCTGACCAAAATGCAGAAAGCAAAGCCCACCATTCATATCGTTTCTGAGGGGAGCGAGGACTCAACCACAAACATGGCTAGAGGATACTTATGTTGTATTTTGGCAGAGATTCTGACTCTATTCTGCCCATGTCCTGAAATTCTAAGTCGAAATTCCAAAATGGGGTAAGTTGTTGGGCAGTGGAAATGTCAAGCACAGCTGCTGCTCACAGTGTTGTTGGGCTTTATCCTGAGAACTTGGTTTCTTCTTCTTCTTGATTGCCTTGACACAGGGCTTCTTATTCAACCAGAAGCTCACTGTTTAGCCTGATAGGCTGTCTGGCCAGTGAGCTTCAGGAATGATTCTTTGTACCCCTCAGTGCTGGGGCCACAGGTATGCACAGCCATGGATAGCTTTTTATACAGGTGCCCAGGATTCAAACTCAGATCCTTATGTTTATATCAAGTGCTCTTACCCACAAAGCTGTTTCACTATGTCCCTTAAGAAGATGTCTACATGATTTTTTTTTCTTGCTTGCTGTTGTATTGCTGCATTCAGTGTTGTACAGGATGGGCATACCTTTGTTGCATCTCTACTGGGTGCCCCTGGGTTTCATCTCCAATAGGATTATACCCTATGACTTGAAGTGTCAGTGTTTTCCTGTTTAGCAGTGTCACTTGCACTGGCTAAACCAGTTCTGCTCCACACTTTTAAAATCAGGCTAACAGTCGTAATGTGTTATTTTCCTTTACGTTTCTCTTCATCTTTTTGACACAGAGATTATTTATTCCCTAATTTTAGTATTTGTAGTGGAGCAGCAATAGACACATGGGTTTATTCTGCTGCATTTCAAAGAAAATGGTGTCAGGCCAACATTTAATCATTAAGAAAGTTACCAGACTAAGCCAATAAAAAATATCGGGTACCTCAGAATGACAGCATCTTGTGACAAATTTCCAAAAAGTTAGTGGATTCCACACAATGCACACTTAGGCTATTGTGGAACTGGAAGTCAGAAGTCTCCTGATGGTGTCCCTGAGCCCAAATCCCAATATTGACAGGGTGGTTTCCTCCAGAGTCTCTGGTGGGGAGAATCCCTCTGACTGCCCTCTTCAGTTCTAATCACCAACTGGACCCCTTGACTTGTAACCCCACTCTCTGGCCTCAGCACATCTTCATGTCTCACACTTCTCTGAGTCCTCTTGCTTTTCCTTCTTCTGAGGATACTATTGACTGAATTCAGCTTATTGGGAAATCTAGGATTAAATTTCCTTTTAAAGACTCTTAGCTGGCCAGGTATCAATTGCATACCTGCCATCCAGTCCTAGAAAGGCTGAGGCAGAAGGACTGGCATGTGTCTGAGGCCTGAATGGACAGCATAATGAGTTCCAGATCACTCTGGGCTACTGGGTGAGAGCATATCAGATGAATGTACAGGAGGATCAGGAAGAGGGAGAGGAAGAGGATCAGGAAGAGGGAGAGGAGGATCAGGAGGAGGAAAAAGAGGATCAGGAGGAGAGAGAGATGGAGGAGGGAGAGTGGGAACAGGAGGAGGAAAAGGAGGATCAGGAAGAGGGAGAGGGGAACAGGAAGAGGAAGAGGAGGATCTGGAGGAGGATGATATGGATGATCAGGAGGAGGGAGAGGGGAACAGGAGGAGGGAAAGGAGGATCAGGAGGAAAAGATGAGGAACAGGAGGAAGAAGAAGAGGAATAGTAGGAGAGAAGTGGAAGAATAGGAGGTGGAGAAAGAAGAGGGAAGAGGATGAGGATTAGAAAGTAGCCTCAGAGGGTGTCCCCGCCTGACACTGAATCCCCTGGCACACTGCACTCTTACTGTGAGCCTTTTAGAACTTTGAGGAATGACTTTATCTTTCCCATAAGCCACCAAACATACGGGGATTTGTATATCATCCGAAAGAATGTATGACCTTATGATAAACATATTCGACCAGTGAGATACCTGGCCTGTCATCCTAACCTTACTCCCTGGATCCTTGTCAGTGTCTAGGAAGAGATGAAACTGTAGGAAAGAAAGAATTTTCATGTTTAAAATACATATGGCTTGCTATGAATAGGGAATGGAGTACTTTCTTAATAAAATACTATGGTAATAGAGAATCCAATATAAATACATCACAAATACATCACAAAGAGCACGGCTTTCTAAAGAGCCAGACAAAGTCTAATATATTTATAGAGAGAATGATTTAGTCTTTACTTAGTGATCCAAAAGGTAATGTAAGCTCCCAGAAGCCCTCAGTGTTTTCATTCTGGATACAGTGATACAGACGGAGCAGATTTCTCCGCCTCCTAGCACTATTTGGGAGAGCATACTACTAAATTAACTGAATATTAAAAGTTCTTATATTAAAATTATTTATTGCAATCCTGTAAGGGTGTGGTGGCACATGCCTTTAATTCCAACACTCAGAGGGCAGGGATAGGTGGCTCTCTGAGTTCAAGGTCAACCTTGTTTACCTAGAGTATCCTAGGCCAACCAGTGTTATATAGTAAGACTTTGTCTCAAAAAATAAAAAGCAAAAATTGTTTTAAGTTCATGAGCGCTTGTGATTTCTGTCATCTCTATCAGTGTCAGTAATGTCCTTTTGCGAAGAGCTCAGTAGTAACTAATGCTGGCCTTGTGGGCATCCCTGCAACACGCTAGTCTTCAGGCTATATACTGCATAGCTGCAGACAAAACAAAAGCAGAAAAAACTTAATTTACATAGTGAGCAGGAGGCTGAATTTGACCCAAGTCCAGAATTATCTGACCTATCTTTATGCAGTTAGCCCCCAAATTTCTCCTGTGTTTTCAAATACTTACGATATAATTATAAATTAAAATTCTTTTTTTCTAACACTAGTGCTTAATTCTAGGAAAGCTAAAAGGAAATTCTGACTATCTATCTAAAGTAGATGAGATGACCACCAAGTATAGTTTAAATGTCTCTTTCGTCTTTTGTTCTCCAAAATTCTCTTCATTCTCACTCTCCACAGTATTTTTGAGTCTCTCACTGATCCTGGAGTTTGTATATTCACCTAGACTGGTTGGCCAGCAAGCCCAGGGATCCCGTTGTTGCCTCTCTGTCATTTGGGGATTAAAGACATGTTGCTCTTCACACAGAAGATGCAGGGACCAACTTTGGATATGTACACTTGTGTAGTTATCTGCTGGGCCACCTCTGAAGCCCCTGTCTCTATTTCTACGCCTTCTGTCATTGGCCTGCATTTTTTTTTCATTAATTCAGCTGCACTCTCCTTGTGGTCTTAGATAGGAGGTCTCTACTTTCATGGTCTGTTCTTGGTTCCACCTGTCCATAGCTACTTGCTTTTTCTTTCATAATACAAGGTTGAACACTTCTTAGCTCAGGAACAAGATACTCCTGACTGGCTCAAACCAAAGCCCTATGTCAAAGTCTCTACTCACCTGGACCTACTCGCTTTATAAGCCATCCTTACCCAGCTCAGATGTTGGATCCCAGCTGACGGATACAGCACACACCTTGCTTTAGCTTTCCGTCCTCTCCCATCCACATTTGTTTGTGTTGGGTGCTTATGTGTCAGTCTAGAATCACATTGGCCATCATCACCATCTCCACCATTAAATTAGCCTTATTTCACGTGGCCAATCACTTAGATATCATATTAAACATAGAAAATACAGGTCATTTTATTGTTGTTGTTTGTTTGTTTGTTTGTTTGAGACAGGGTTTCTTTGTATAGCCCTCGCTGTCCTGGAGCTCACTTTGTAGACCAGGCTGGCCTTGAACTCAGAAATCTGCCTGCCTCTGCCTCCCAAGTGCTAGGATTAAAGGCATGTGCCACCGCCGCCTGGCAGGTCATTTTCATTACATGAGTTTTCTTACTAAGACTAGGTCTCATGTAGCCCAAGCTACTTGTGAACTTGCTACATAGCTGAGATGACTTTGAACTCCTGATCTTCCTGCTTCCACCTCTTGCACATACAGATTACAGGTGCACACCGTGTATACCACCACACCCTTTGTGTGTGTGTGTGTGTGTGTGTGTGTGTGTGTGTGTGTGTGGTATTGGGAATTGAACCCATCTCCAGCGTGATTTTTGGCAAGCTCTACCAACTGAGCTAAATGCCCAGCCCTGAACACTTACATCGTAAAGAGAGTTCTGTTCAAATGCTCTAGCATCTTGGGTTCCCATTGCCTCTCCTTCATTGTTTAACTCCAGCATTTCTTCCTTGGTTTTGCTCATCTCTTGGTGCTGGTGTTTTTCCCTCCAAGCTGGTACAGTGAATTTACAATGTGTCTCGCCCTGCCTACACTGCTGTTTTTATTTGCTTAGTTCTTTTATTTCTTTAGGAACAGTTCATCCCAACCCATGTACACTTTGGTCTGTAAAAAGGACTTTGTGACAGGCCTCCTTAGAATATTCTCTCAAGCTTAGTGAATGTGAAAACATTTCCATAGCTAAGAGTGATGTGTCTGACGCACAAAAGTACCAGCTGGAATTAGCATAAAATCGAACACAGAAACTGTTTGTGGCAACGATGCTTCAGAAAACCTAATGATAAATCACGTTGATCTCCATCAATTGTGACTGGATTTCATCAGCCAGGGAGGCACCTTAGTATACAGAGGAAGATGGATGTGAGTACCACACTGCTCTGGCTTAGAATCTTGTTTACATCCATTACTGATGAGGCTTAGTCGTGCTACTGAATTTCTCAGAGCTCCATAGAGATTGCCATCTCTGCCTGCATTAGATGGAACTCTTTGATACCAAGTGGTAGAAATTAGAAATCAAAGTAGCTTTTCCAGAAAAAGGTACTAATGGGCTCATGTAACTAAAAACCTCCGGTGCCTTAGGTGTGATGGGATCCAGGGGCTCAGAGAATGAAGTTACACAGTAGGTTCCAGTTTCAGTGTCTAGCTGCAATCTTGCCCTCCCCAAAAGGAGACAGTGAGACTTCATGCAGTAACAAAGCAAGCAGTCAAGAGCTTAATCTGAGCAAGCAAGAGAGTCAGAGCTTGTTTCTTGCCAAGAATGCAGCCTGGCCTAGTTGCTTCGCCATTGCAGCAGCCTGGGGCTTGGGTCACTCCTCTAATGGTTAGTTATTCTCCACCCCTTGCATCCTGTCCAAGGTAGGCACTTTTAGAAACACAGGGTGCTTTTCTTAGAAACCCAGTGCACTCAGAGTTCTGTGTGTTTCAAGTATATACATAAGGTGCAAGAACATGTATGGGGACTTAATTGAAGGTTCTTTGGGTGGCAAAGAGGAATAGCATCCCACAAGCTCCTCTGGCAAGGAAGCCACTGAAGCAGTTTAAGCTGACCTAGCTAGAGTAGATCACTATATGTTAGTTGTTGCTGTTGTCGTTTGGTTGGTTTGGTTTTACATCATTTCAAGTCCTTAAGCGGTCTCAGTGGAGAAGACTATCCGTAACTATGTGTAATGCCTTATTTGGAAGATGGTCTTGGTCAGTCCCTTCTGGAGCTGAGATCTGCATAACAATGGACTAGCAAGCTTTACAGGCAAGCCACTGAAACATAATTGTGGAAAGGTCATCTATAGCTAAAGACTCAAGGTCTGTTTGCAACTCTGGACTCCAGAGGGAGGTCCTGTGAAGTCTCACTTTTTGTGACTCTTTTGGCCAGAAAGACCACTGTGCCATTTAAGAAATGGAGTGTTCAGACAAGCAGAGTGAAATCCAAGGTGAAGGAGCTTCCCAGAATCACTTTGCCATATGGATGATATAGGATTGCTGTGGGATGGAGTCGTCATCTTTCTCCAAAGAGAAGAGCACACTCAGGAGTAGTGGTGTGCTGAGCAGGTCCAGAGCAGAGGCAGTCATTGTGTTCCATTGAACCATGATGGCCAGAACTGGCCACAGGGTCTCTCTTCTCCTACCCTCTCCTCTCTTCCTGTCTCCTCCTTTCCCCTAACTCCCCTATCCTATTTTCTCCTTCCCTCTCCTCCTCTGCTTTCCTCTATGTCTTTTCCCCTCTCTGGGTTACATCAGTGGTTAAATAGTGCAATGTACATAAAGTGACCAACAGCTAGTAGGAAAACACTTCTTTAAAATAGCACCACGTCTTTCTGATTTTTAACCATTTAATTGACTTAAGTACATTTTATTCAGCAGTGACTAAGAGATCTACTCTAAGCATGCTTTTTGAAACAAGAGATGAAAAGTCTGGTTTCCTCTAAGGTCTCTTTCCTCAAACAACACTCTCCAGTCCATGCAGAGGACAGGGACTTTGACTTCCTCGGGGTCCATTATTTATTAATAGACTGTAGGAAGGTGACAGTAACCCACTGCTTCTTAGTAAGTCAGCCAAACGCTGTGGTAGGAAAGACACTGGTCTGTGTTCATGTCTATTTCTATTCGAGAAGTTTCCTGTTTGTTAGTTTCACATTCAGCAGGTTAACAGCCATCAGTTTGACACTAAGAATTGCTCTTTTTAAACAAATGTAGAAATCTTCAAACCAACACAAAGGAAATTAAGATTTTTTTTTTCTTCATGTTATCAATTTAAGAAGCAGACTGGTTCAAACTGGTATCACGATACACTAGTTCCATAATATTAGATACCTGATTTACTTCTGCCTTTCTGTTTCCACATTCTCAGAGTACAATCTCATGTTCTTTTTTCAAGAAAGCTGCCAGCGTTCTAACTATGTTATTCACAATTCAGGCAGATGAGAAGAAAAACCAAAGTGCAAAATTACTAATTTGATGTAGTCTTCTTAGAAGTAAACGTTTGTTTCCGCGGCGCTGCACCCTGTAGGAGGCAAAAGACATGCAGTGGGCAATGAGCAGGCTCATTCACATCAACACTAGCAACATTTCTAAGATCTTCATCTGATGGAAGCTTCCAGTCTTTAAAGAAAGGAAAAATCTGAAAAGCTATTGTGAGACCAGAACTGTCATGTGTGTTTGGCTTCACGGTGTGATGTGCAAAGAAATCAAAGCTGTGGTGGTCTTCACACCTTAGTTCCAAAGCCTGAATCATACGATGTCACTGTGGACACTGACTGCGAAGGAAACCCTTTCAACACTCAGCTAGGTGCCCCATGCTCGCTCATGTCATTGCTCAGCATCCTTTTCATGGCTTCTCCATCTCCCTCTGTACCTACCTGGTATCGATTACATCACCAAGGGCAACAGCTTGCACATGTATCTGGGAAGCAGATTGTACATTATAATGGGCTCAAATATATCTTCTAATCTAGTTGCCATCAAATTTGCCTATAACACTGGCTTGCTTAAAACAGGAGGGCGGCTCACTTTTACCACTACTTGGTCAAGTTGAGGAAGTACCGCTATGATTTTGGCAATCTTCAGCAAATCCTTTTCCTCGATGCCTGTTTCAATTCTTTGTGTTCTTTTATGTTTTTAGGGCCACCCTAAGGCCCACCTTCAAGCAGCTCACACATGGTCATAGACCTTAGCCCTCTGTCCATTCCCTGAGAGCCCAGAATATGTGCTCTTGGCATTTGTGATGAATTGTTCTATGTGGTTATTGTCTTCCTTTGTTTGTGTCTCCTGTCTCTATGTCTGAATTTAGGGACACTAAGTGTTATCAGTAACTGCATCAGAACACCTGGCATAAAACTGGCTTCAGCAAATTACCTATCAATACGGCCAATCAATGAAGATCAAATGCTGGTCCAAGCCAGGGTTTCCTAATTCCCATCCATTTCACCCACAGGGTCATGTGTAGTTCACAAGCAAGCAGACGCTGAGCCTAGAGGTAATCAGTTCAGCAAGGAAACAAAGTTTCTCCTGCAACAGCTGTGAAACCGGCAGAAGACCTCCATAGGTCTCGATGGGAGGGAGGTTTAATAGCTTGACATAGGAAGTAACTTTGAGCACAAAGCTCAAAGTAATCAGATAAAGACTAGACACAGAACCTGCCTGGAATTTATATGCTTGCTAACAAAAGCCATGGGACCCCACCCGGAAGCCTTATCTCCTATAGTCGAGTCTGGCCTCAAATTCAATAGTGTAGCCAAGGATGACCTTAAACTCCTGATTCTCCTGCCTTTACTTCCCTGGAGTTCTGGAATTATAGGTGTGTGCTACAATACCTGGCTCAGAATAGATATTCTACCAGGAGAGGTGGGAGAAGTGTCCTTAACAGAAAAGTTTGCAGCATGTTCTTTTGTTATTGTTATTTTTTAATTAAAAATTTTATTGAAAATGTTTTCCCATCAGTTTAGCGGTTCCTCCAGAAATTGGACATAGTTCTACCAGAGGACCCAGCTATACCACTCCTGGGCATATACCCAGAAGATGCTCCAACATGTAATAAGGACACATGCTCCACCATGTTCATAGCAGCCTTATTTATAATAGCCAGAAACTGGAAACAACCCAGATGTCCCTCAACAGAGGAATGGATACAGAAACTGTGGTACATCTACACAATGGAGTACTACTTAGCTATTAAAAACAATGAATTTATGAAATTCTTAGGGAAATGGATGGATCTGGAGAATATCATCCTGAGTGAGGTAACCCAATCACAAAAGAACACACATGGTATGCACTCTCTGATAAGTGGTTATTAGCCCAGAAGTTTGGAATACAGGAAGAACAACCCGCAAACCACAAGAAACTCAAGAAGAAGGAAGACCAAAAGGTGGACATTTCATTCCTTCTTAAAAGGGGGAACAAATGACCCATGAAAGGAGTTGCAGAGACTAACTATGGAGCAGAGACTGAAGGAAGGACAAGCCAGCCTGATATAACTGTCTCCTGAGAGGCTCTGACAGTACCTGACTAATACAGAAGTAGAGGCTCACAGCCATCCATCGGACCGAGTACAGGGTCCCCAGTGAAGGAGTTAGAGAAAGGTTCTATGGAGCTGAAGGGTTTGCAGCCCCTTAGGACGAACAACAATATGAACTAACTAGTACCCTCAGAGCTCCCAGGGACTCAACCACCAACCAAGGACTATACATGGTGGGACTGATTGTTCTGGCAGCATGTGTATAGTAGAGGATTGCAAAGTCGATCATCAGTGAGGGGAGAGGCCCTTGGCCCTGTGAAGGTTCTATGCCCCAGTGTAGGGGAATGCCAGGGCCATAAGTGGGAGAGGGTGGGGTGGCAAGCAGGGAGAGGGGGGAGGGGACAGGGGTTTGTTCTTGTTTTTTTTTTTTTGGAGGGAAAACCAGGAAAGGAGAAATCATATGACATGTAAATAAAGAAAATATCTAATAAAAAATTTTCCTTCCTGAAGAAAAAAAATAAGAAAATGTTTTCCCATATAATATATTCTGATCATGGTTTCCCCTCCTTCATCTCCTCCCACACCCTCCCCATCTCCCCATCCAGGCAACTTCATGCTCTCTTGTGCTCCCTCCCTCTCTCTCTCTCTCTCTCTCTCTCTCCCTCTCTCTCTTAAAAACAGACAAATAAAGAAAACAGAATAGAAAAAAGTAAAGGCATGAGAAACGTACACACACATACATATATACATATACATACACACACAAAACCATAAATACCACAAAATCAGAAATAATATTGTATAAGCGAAAGACCAGTAATTACAAAAACAAAAACAAAAAAAGCAAAAAAAAAACCCAAAAACAAAACAAACAAACAAACAAAAAAACATGAGACAAAGAACCTCCAAACACACCACTGAGTTTATTTTGTTCTTGGCTATGAACTGTAAGGCAGGGGGCCTGCCCTTAAGTGTGGTTTATATACCATTCATGATTCCATTGAAGAAACCTATTTTCCATTTCCAATCAGTTTGACATTCTTGATTTCCAGCTTCTGGGTTAGGGCTGGGAACTCATGCCTTCCTCCCTTCTCAGTGCTGGGACCCCATCTGGCTTGGATCTCTGCAGGCCCTGTTGAAGGGTAGCATGTTGTTGTCTCAGGAGCATCCTACATCTCCATCACCACAGGACCTCTGCATCAGATTGAGGGAGAAACAGATATCTGTACAAAATGAGACTGGCAGTCTTGACCCTGGGAATGCCAACCGTGGGCCTTTTCTCATATAAAGATTTGTGTGATTTGGCAAGGCTCAGTCTGACCAATGTAAATGAATGGAATCCTAGCAATACAGACGAGGAATGAGAATATCTCAATTCCCATAGAAGGATACAAGGACACGGTACATGGTATATAGCTCAGGTTCAGTGTGGAGGCAGACTACTAATGTGCATCCACATTCTTCCAATTGAGAAAACCTGTCATGTGGCCACACGTCTCCTCTCTGCAATGGGAAGAACCCATCCCTCACACATAGTCAGCATGAGGAGGTAGATGAATCAATGCTCACAACCTCCCTAGAACTTCTCCAGGCCCATATGTGTCAAGAAGTCAGCAAGGATTGTTCAAAGGTCAGCGACATCCATGTCCTTGTCATCATCACTGAGAAAGCACAGCTACATCTTTGCATCCTTTGCTGAGTGGCAGAGCTTGAGAAACGAGGTTCAAGTGTCATGGACTGAGAGAGCATGCCCTCAGAAAGATCATGTGCAGAAGTGCTGACTTCTGATTCTAGTGGGATGTCATCAGAGGTGGGACCGATGGCAAGTCCTTAGGTGAGATGACACCACGAGGGTGAGGCCTTAATGATAGAGCAGCTTTGTAACAATAGCAAGAAAGAGCCCTCTCATGGCAAGTGAGGACACAGTCAGAGGCAGTTGTTTCCAAACCAGGATGTGAGTCCTCACCAGATCCTGACCCAGCTTCCAGGACTACACGGACAAGCTTTCTGTTGTTTAAAGGTCTGGTTATGACAGCCTTGGTTAAGGCCACGCCTATGGAGGAGAAGAGAGACACAAAGGCAAGAAGGGGAAGGGATGGAGAGGGTGAAAGAAAAGAGCAGAGGAAAGAAACAGATCATTCGTTACCCACAAGTCATTTACAAAGGAATGGATTTGCCTTTGGGTGCTGGTACAAACTCCTTCACTCAGTCAGACTCAGCACATTTAGAATATTAGGGAATAGAAGTGGCTGGGGCAGTGTGGCTCTGTGGTAGGACAAGATTCCAGCTGCACAGCTCTGAGAGTTCCCTCATGCTGTCATCCAGGGTATTGGCTATTGTTCTCAGACTTGTATAGGCCACCACTCCAGTTTACACACAAAGACATTATGGCACCCAGAAAAGGACTTGGGACTACCTCTCTCTGTGTCTCTCTCTTGGGCAAACATCTAACCCAAATGTCTTTCCAGAACCAGTCTCAAGGCTGTCTTTAAGCCAATGAATGGAGGTTGTAAACACAGCCATGTGTAGCTGGGAGGCAACCCCCCCCCATGAGCCCTCCTATCTGATCATCTTCAAATATTTCTAAGGACTTTATTTGTAATCAGGATACTATGTCATAAGTGTCAGACAAGGTCACAGTCCTCAGTAGACGGAGACACCTGAGCCATGTATTCTCTACACATTTTAGAGTACTGATAACTTTTGTTACTGTTGGTGACAATGACACAGGGTGATATTTTCCTTAGCCCCCAACTAAACACATCTTTCTAGTTAAGTAGTGGCTTAACACTATGTTAAAATAAGATTTGGACAATCAGACTCTCTTTGATTGAAAAAAACATGCTTTTCTTGCATGCTGACCCTAACTTCCCTGAAGAAAGCATCTAAGCTTTTACAATTTTTTTTAACATTTGTTTATTGCGTGTAGGTGTGTGTACACCTACCAAGATACAGAGGCCAGGGGATAATTTCTGGGAGTTTATTCTCTTCTACCACCATATGGGTTCAGGGGATTGAACTTAGGTCATCAGACTCAATATAAAGCATTTTTACCTGCTGAGGCATCTCCAGTCCTAGGGCTTCTCTAGTTGATCACATAAAGAAGATTAGCATGCTCCTACCAATGCATACTTCATGTACTCCCTGGTTCCTGAGATTCCAATTGTCATGATTCACATTTGAGATACATGAGGTTCCTTCCAAAGAAGCCCAAGCTTAAAATTCTGGTCTATACATGTGGCATATTGAAAGCAACCTACCCAATATTGGTATGTGGGTATCAGTAAGACTGAAAACATGGTCTGGCAAATGTATCCCAGAACATGCTAGAGATTAAAAACACAGTATAGGAAGACTTCAACTTCGAGTCAGAACATTGATGCTGGAATCTTACATCTGTCATTTTCTTTGAAATAAAACCTCACCTTCAAATAAAACCTCAGGCTCCTTTCTTCAGGGAACCTCTATGGGACTAAATGAGATGGTATGTATATGTGAAAGAAGGAACTTCATACCCCTGTGTGGGTGCAGGCTTCTTACCTATGCCAATCAACCCTTGAATTCTGCCCCTCTGAAATAGCTCAACACTGTGTCACTGGGGCACAAAGGCACAGTTATAAGATTTGTTTTCCTTTAAGCCGGCAGAACAACTGGTTGTTACCAGATCCTTGACAACAGTTGGACATACTTCTTCCTTAAGTTAAATGAAGAGATCTGGCAGCCTACAAATGTAGCCTGAAGTAAAGTAACAGGAGAGAATTGTTTTCCTCGGGAAGCATATAATTTCACTAGAAGGGCAACTTTACACATTTTATATATTTTGAATGTCTGTTAAGTGCAAAGTGAATATAATTAGTTATGAGCTGTCTTGCCCGTGGCCATAAAGCACATTAAGTTGCAGAGTAAAATCCTTCAAAATGTATTCATGCTCTTGTCATGGAGTTCAGACCTTCCTGTGTTGTTCTGTCTTAAATATATTTTGAAAAGCATATATAGTTTCTGGACTTAACAGTGGATTCTTCAAAAGGGTAAGGATGGGTATAACACATCCACGACATCTAAATAATCCACCCAGCCACAAATTGCTATAGATGGTACTGCAGGTGTTCCTATATGTTGCTAGCATGGAAATGAAGCCTGGGACAAGGCGAGTGTATGAGGAGTCAATGGTAGGAGAATTGCATTGATGTCTTCCATGGATTCAATGCCTAGCAAAGTAACATTTGTGAAAGATTCAGAGACAAAAAGCTGAATTCTTCCCAACTTATCTGCCAGAAACAATCACTGTGGCATACTATGATTGCTCAATGGCCACGGTATCTCTTCACTTGGGAATTATGGTACCAACATATAATATACAAAGTCTCAAAGAGGGGCTAGGGAAACACTGAACATTTGGGCCCACTGTGTGTCTATGGGAAGAATGCTGCTCCTTTCTTCACTTTTGGAATTTTAAAATATGTTCTAATTGAAATAGAGTGATATGGTTCTCTCTCCTACTTTTCCTCCTTCAGACCCTCCCAGCTGACTTCCTTAGAGCTCGCCCTCCATGAAATCCCCTTCTCAAGATCATAACCTCTTTTTCTTTGATTTTTATTGTTACTGCACATACATACCTACATCATACATGTATATGTGATTGTGCACACATGTACACACACCTTGCTGACTCAATGGGTGTTATTTGCATGTGTATGGTTTACTATTTCAGGGATGACTACACTGAATTGGATAACCAACATGGGAGCTCATTCTGAGAAAGGTTGATCCTCCTTCTCTCAACAGTCATTGGTTCTCTGTAGTTCTCTGTCTAGAGGGAGGTCCCAGAGCAAATTTCCCTCTTCTTTGTTAATATGTCTATTGATGTTATTATTGTTCCTATCTTGTTTGTGAAGCCATTTCTTGGAGACACTCTTTCATAGAAGAATCCTTGTATTTTGACTTTGACTATCTGCCATCTCCTCTTCCATGATAATACCTGAGTCAAACGTAGATGCAGGAACTGTCATGTAGATGTATCATACATGGATGCAGTAATTGTCATGTAGATGTATCATACATGGATGTAGTAGCTGTCATGTAGAAGTATCATACATGGATGCAGTAGCTGTCATGTAGAAGTATTAATTACAGTCAAGCTCTCTACGATCTCTTGATCTCATATCCAGTGAAGCTGTTTCTTAGTATTAAACATTAGTTAGTTTTGTTAAAGATTAGAAACCAGAAAAAAAGAGAGGCTTCCCAAATGGCTTATAGGCAACTTAGGAAAGGCCATCTGTGGAGAAGTAGAGAGCCATCTATACAGGAAAGTTCTATTTGGGAAGCTCAACACAGGAAAGAATGTTAGGTCGGTTACTAAAGTATGGTTTGACTTCCAAAGTAAGAGTGGAGATCTGTGACTTGTTAATTGTGCGGGTGCAGTTACTACAACATGGGGAGCCACTTCTCTGTGCCTAACACTTCAGAATACCTTTACTCAGCACATGCTCGTCAAGTGTTGTGGAGGCACTTCACTTCAACGTCATTTATAAAGATGTTTAAACTGGAACTTCACAAGCCAAGAAATGAAGGATGAGAAAAGGAACTTCAGTTAATAAGATTTCTCCATTCATAGGAGTGGAAATCATGTCAACCACCAATGCCTTGGCAAGACACAGAGACGCCCAGTGCCATAATGTCCCTGTACCCACAGCACAACACTGACCTGGCTGGGTGACAAGTCAAAGGATGTATGAGCTACAGCTTCTGTACAGATACAATCATTGTGGTTGGACATTAGACAGCCATGCTCTACCCTTAGTGTGAAAAACATCTCCACTGGTCATAGGTCTGACAGGAAACTACTTGATGCCATAAACATGTGCCAATAATTGATCTGCAACTCGGGATTTTCCAGAATAACCTATACTCCAGTAGTCCTCAGAAAACAACCCAAGTTCAGTTGCCTCAGTCTGAAAGGTTGTCAAGTGACTAAACTATCTGTTTTTCAGTTAACGGTTGCAATTTGTGCACCCAGCATATAAAGCTCAATGCCCCCCCATACTCCAGACTACATATGTGTATATATGCATATTTATACACACATATATAAATAACACACATCCATACAGGAATGTGTAGTGTTTAAACACATACGCGCTCAACTTGCAATGTGCCATATTTGTTTCTACTATTAAGCAAGAGCAGAGATGTGGTGTGAGGCTTTCTACCTGGATGATGATTGCTGGCAACCTGTACACAGTGTTCCTAAGTCCTAGCCCTGCAACATGGAAAGGCATACTGTGAATGTGATGCTCCTGTGCATGCTCACAGATAACACATGATGGTTATAGCTGAGAATTTGTTACAGCTTTATTCTAGCTTTCCTTAAACGATAGTCATATCCATGTGTTAATGCATGGGAGCAAAGTAACTAGTCAAATTGCCATGAAGGTGATATCCAGATGCAAGGATGAGGCTGCGAGCTGACAGGCCAAATGAGAGCAGAGGACTGAGAGGTTGGAGACTGAGTTATGCATGAGAAGGAGGGGAGAGGTGAGTTACAACAGCCAGATCATGAAAAGCCACCATTCAGTTGGTGCTCTTCAGTGTAATGTTATAGAGCATCGACTCAAACTCAAGGCTATGCCTGAATTCTGCATCTCCTGCTTAGAACTTGTGCACTGAACTCTTGAACTGCCTGTCTGTCATCTATTTATCTATCTATCTCTTCCCCATAATACACATGAGAAGAGGACCATATTCTTCCTAAATGTCTAAAAAGAATGTTCTTAATAACATATGGCATTTGTAGAGTGCCTGTTCTACAAGAGGCACTGTAGCAACCATGCCATCACACAGGTTATTGACCCTCGAATTGACACAATGAAGAAAACCCTATTGCTTTTCTTCCCATTTGACCCAGAAGCAGAGAGTAGACTGCCCTGGATGAGATGACTTCCTCAAAGGGATGAAGCTGAATTTTGAATTTGATAGGATGATTTTAAAGCTTGTGGTTTACTAAGCTACCACCTACACTGTAGAGTACTTTATCTTAGTTTAACTTGGCTCCAGTATATAATAGTCAACCAAAAGAGACCCAGAACATATGAACTATGTCATGTGACACAATCTACAGAAGGGAAATGATGCTAGAAAAGACGATAGAGCCCAATCCAGAAATAATTGTGCTCTGTAGTGTAGTCTACATTGCTCCGGCCAGTGTAGCGTTCTGCACAAAAAAAAAACAAGGTATGGAATCAATACAGGCATTCATCACTGGCTGTGAGTTTTGGGTTTGATTTTTGTTTTTTTGTTGTTGTTGTTTTGTTTTTTGAAACAGGGTTTCTCTGTGTAGCCCTAGCTGTCCAGAAACTCACTCTGTAGACCAGACTGGCCTCGAACTCAGAAATCCACTTGCCTCTACCACCCAAGTGCTGGGATTAAAGGTGTGTGCCACCACTGCCCGGCTGTGAGTTTTAAGAGTATTTGCACATAATGGGGTGCTATTTAGCCTATATTGAAAAGAGATCTCTTCATTTGTGCTTACACAAAATAACTAGAAGGATGTAACGTTGCATAAAACATCAGACACAGAAAAGCAGACATTACACAACCTCATTCATACATGGGATGTAAAAAAAAATAAGTTTACAGAAGACACAATAGATTGGGGCTGGGATGGAGATAGGGAGATAGTTGGAAAATATTGGTCAAGAGGGTGAACAATTTCATTTGAACAGGAGGACTAAAGACAGGCGATCTATTGTGCATTGGATAAAACCCATAGTTAATAATAGGGATTGTATTTTTTAAGTTGCTGAAAGTATTAAGTGTTTAAGGTAGTATGCATGAGTGTCAGCTCACCTAGGCATCCACAAAGCATGCATATTTTAAACATCATGTACTCAATAAATATGTTCAAATTTGTCAATTAAAAATAACTAAGGTGCTGGGAAATAGCTCAAGGAAAAGTGCTTACCTAGTGTGCTTGGAGACCATACTAATGCCCAGCACAGAATGACAATAATAATAACTAATAATTAAGTATACTGAGCCAGTACCATGCTTTGAAGCTCAGGCAGTACCTAAATTCATTTGTCCCCTCTCAACTTTTTGAGTGCTGGGACTACAGGCATGGCCTACCAGGCCTGGCTGGATTGTTTTAAAGAAAGAGATACGAAGAGTTCTTCCTCATGCTCCCTTGGGGGTGGGGAAAGGTGCTTCCTCATCGAAAGGAAGCTGATCCCAGGTGTGGCTGTGCCTCAGTTGCTAACCAAAAGCTCATGCTGGCCTCTCTGACACTTCCTGACTTCCACTCACACCCGTATAATTTCACATTATGCTACAGTTGGTGGCCTTTATGTTCAGAGCAGGGTCACTGGTGGGTGTTTGTTTATTAAACCATCTGTGATTGAGTCAGCAGGTGAGAAGTCTAATTCTAGCTTCAACTGACCTTGACTCCAATGCAAAGGGCAACCTCCATTGGTGTATCAGTTCACCCAAACAGGAAGGCAGAAGAAAGTAAGGGTAGGCATGGAGGCCATTTGTTCTGTTTAACTACCTCAGCTCTTCAGACAAGAGGAAGACAGCTAGTGCTTAAGATTTCTGTCCATCTGTTCCTTGGAAATGTTGTCATTTATAAATGAAAGGACCACTCTGGTCTTCCCCTGCCTGTGACATTGGCACCAGGACACACCCTCTGCACAATGGCCCTTGTTGAAGGCAGAGCCCACAGGAAACCTGTCACCCCAAACAACTGTCACATTCTGTTGTGATCAGTCATAGGAAGAATTGCAGTGCCCTCCCCCAACACTGGGGATGGGTTGATGGTCACCAGACTGAAAAGATCTTGCCTTGTCTGCCAACAACAGGGGTCTGTGCAGCTGCCCGGCCTGGGCAGCTGGGGCTGCTGGAGGGTCTTCCCGCCCACTTCCTGTGTCTGGCTTTGATTTCTCGGAGGGCAGATGGTCTTACTCCAGCATCCTCCCAGATTCAGCCAGACAAAAACAAGTCCAAAGCTACCCTTGCTTGTCTGTTTCTCCTCCGGCTTTGTGTCACCCTCTTCTGAGGCATCTGCATTCAGTTCTTTCTATTTTAGAATGGTCTGGTCGGGAAGCAAAGGCCAGGAGGCAAAATGTGTAGATAATAAAAAAGAACTCCAAATAATTTTTGTTTGGAAATAGCTTACTTGAATGCAGGTCTTCGAGGCAGGCTCTCATGTAACTCAGGCTAGCCTCAAACTTGCTTTGTAGCCAAGGATAACCTTGAGTTTACAATCCTCCCATCTCCACCTCCTGAGTGTTGGGATAGCTGGTAGGTATCTCCATGCCCAGAGTATGAAGTGCTAAGGACCCAACTCATCTTCATCTGAGTCCTGGCCTGCAGGACTGGGATGGGGCCTGAGCCTTGACTGGGAGTTTGAGTTGCTGCTCTGGTTACTCTAATCTGCAGCAGAGCTGGAGAATCTGATCCTAGCTAGTGGTTTTCAAAGTTGACTGTGCATCAAAAGCAATGAGGGGAGACTAGGAAAGCTGAGCGAGCTCAGTGCCCTTCCCACCTTGAAATTGAGTTGTGCTAGAACCTGTGTATATGTAGTTCCCTCTCTCCTTCTCTTCTTCCCTCTCTGTTTTCTCCTTCTCTTCCCTCCCTCCTTCTCTTTCCTTCCAAGGATTTCATGGGTGTTTTTACTGCTAATACATTGTCTTGTTTTTCCTGGTAAAATTTTTCATAGTTAACAACCATATCTGTTTGTGGTATGTAACCTGATGGCTTGCTGTATGTACAGGTTGTAGAATGGCTCCGTTGAGCCAATTCACATGTGTGCTGTCTCAGTTCTCACCAGCACCCACACTTGCAGTACCTCTCTAAGCTGGGGTCCTAGGTCACATGCTGAGAATCAGCTCTCAGAACTATCTTCACCAGCCCCATTCACTCAAGCTTGGCACAATGCATTACTGTTAACTAATTTGCATGTCTCTTTTTGGCACTAAAATCTAAGGATACTAGCTCCTCTGGAAAACAAAACAACAAAAACCTAAAAGCAACCTACAACAACAACAACAAAACCACAATCTTTCTTTGATCTTTCTATGTTATATGGCAGATGTTCAATTAATCGTTGTGCATTGAGTAACTAAGGGCTAGTTTTGACAGTAAAAGACAAGCATGCAGGAAAGGTCCAGCCATCTAAGACATCTGATCTAATAACAGCCCCACGTTTCAGAGGTTTCGTCTAGAGGAGGAGGGCTTATGTCTTGGGATCTGGTGGGAGGGCTGGCATGGCAAAGCACTCATCAGAACACCAGAATAAAAAGGCTTTATGCAAAAGCAGATTGTATGACATTACATCAACAACTCTCCTTTTAAAACTGACATTTAATGAGTATCTCTATCAATAAAGGCCTTTTAAGAGCTCTCCATAAAATGTTGTGAAAAACGAGAACATTTAAAATACAGGCCAACAATGAACCCCATTCACCCAGCTTCCTCATACGCTTTCTCCAGTGTCCTGGACTCAAACAGGCTCACTTATTCTCTGCTGGCAAAGTTGGCACATGCTAATCATATTGATTGTCTGATTACAAATAGAGCCCGTGGCAATGAGGGCTTACAAGAGGAACCCATTTGTCCCTCTGGGTTATACATGGATGTCAGACTTAATACACGTTCAACCACAAAGCAATGGAACCAGGTAGTAAAGTGTGATTCCCAGGGAAATTAGACTCCTGTGCTGAACAATAACTTCGTTGTTTCACGTGAACCTCGAAAAGCGATTCCAAAGAGATGTTTAAACAAGGGTTTAACTAATCCTTACTAATTTCTAAAGTAGCTACTCTCCAGGAAGAACGAACTGTCTCTTGTTCTTCATTGATCTGTAGACCCTTAAACAGCAATAATGTGAGAATATGTGGCCATAGTTCTTTTGGAGTCTGAGACCCAAAAGATAGAATAGAATTTGTATTAGATAGGATAGAATTTGTATGGGGGAGTGGGGAGTTAGTTGCTGTTATTTCTGCAGCCTTCTGCTCAGATGACCACTAGAAAGGCAGGTTTGTCCCTGTGATACAGAAACTAGTCCCTGGAATAGTACCCTAGTGCTATCATTAATGGTATCAGGGAAAACCCAATGTGAGAGCTCCTTTGAGTTTTCTGGTCACTCTGTTTTCTCTGTAGCTCTATGCCTCTCCATGCCTCTGTTTCCTACCATTGGATTGGACTTTTGGATTTGAAAACATCAAGATACTTGGATGATGACTTTTTAAATCGAGTCTATCACTGCTAAGCTGCATTCCAGGCCACCGTTGGCAAATGACCAACGGATCGGATGTGACCCAGCTAGAGATACTGTAGATTGTGCTTGGCTTTCCTTTTTAACAATCAAAGGTGGGGAGATACCCAGGGGATAGGGAGCCCCACCCACTCAGAGGAGATGGAGCAGCGGTTTGAGGGGAGGGACTGTGTGAGGAGGGGGAACAGGGAGGAGGGGGCAGCAATCAGGATGTGGATAAGGTGAATAAATAAATTAATGGAAAAAAAGAAAAGTGAAATTTACTTAAAATAAAATTTATTGGAATTTAGAGCCCAGAGTATGGTCAAGCAGAAACAAGTCCCTGCAGGAGTCTACTTATATTAGCACCACTGCCTTCATTGCTCCCTCGTTTCCATTGCATGAGAAAGCTGTAAAATGCAGGTAGAACTGTTCTCAGCCTTGTTGGGCCCATACCCAAGGTGGAAATGGAGGCCCATCTATCTTATGTCTAAATATTAGAAGCTAAGACTTGAGAGTGCTCAGTTGGCAAAGTGCTTGCTGTGCACGCACGAGGACCTAAGTTCTTTCTTCAGGACCTCTGTCAAAAGCTGAGCATAGACATATGCCCTTTGTTGGGGGATGGACAGATCCCTGGATCTTGCTAGCCAGCTAGCCTAGCCTAACGGTTGGACCCCAGGTCCCAGGCAGAGTCCTAGTTTCAAAAACCAAAGTGAATATTCCTGAGGAACATCATCTGAGTTTGACCTCTGACCTCCATACACATGAAAAGGTGTACAAGTACTTGCACACACACAAGCACACATACCTGAACACACAAAAAATATTACACAGTAGACATTAACATACCTGAAGCAAGCAGATGCTTAATAATGAGTATGTCCCCCTTTCCCTTCTAATGACAAAAGAGTTTAAATTTAAAACCTATTGTTCTCATACAGTTTGAAAACCTAAAAAAGATCAAAGACAACTGAATGTAATGAACCTGTGTATGTCTGGTTATTCATGCCAAATATGAGTGATTAATTAGTAAAGAGCATTATGTATGTATCCCATGAAATTAACTTTGTCTTTATTCCAGTACTTCACATAATTTTATTCCATTATAACAATGTTCTAAAGTATAAAAATTAATATACCATTAGATCTGAAATGTATATTAAATTTGATTATATTTTAATCAAAAGTACAAACCAAAACCATCCTAGAATATAAAAACATTACTTTTCATGTTTTCAATGTTATTTTTTTCTTCTCCAACATTCAAAGTATTTTATCAAAATAAAAGGAAAGTGAAATTATAATTAAGAAGTGGCAAAAAAAGGTGGTAAAAAGATGATTAAATAAATCTTGTATTTCATTTATTCTCTACAATGTAATCAAATGTTACTAAATTATTTTATAAAACATAAACAAATCAGTTCTATAAGACAGTGTGTGCTAGTTACCCCTGTAAAGAACACAGATGTGCATCATACATACACAATTCATATAAAGCAACTGGACAAGTCCCATAGCTTTGTTTTTATTTTCCTT
The DNA here is from genome assembly GCA_019843815.1 of Montemys delectorum. Classification (NCBI taxonomy): domain Eukaryota; kingdom Metazoa; phylum Chordata; class Mammalia; order Rodentia; family Muridae; genus Montemys; species Montemys delectorum. Next base: position 5,593 of record JADRCD010224135.1, on the reverse strand, counting down.
TATCTGAGCATTCCTGTTCAAGACAGGTCAAGGGAAAAGATCCAGATTTGGTATAAGAACATGGCCAGGACTGGCAGGTAGAGGTAGTTAATGGAGTCCTTCCATGGGTAAAGCTTAAGCCTTGTATTTCTGATCTAGGTGGGTTTGAGAACCAGAGCAAGGACCTCAGTGAGGGTCTGCATTAAGTACACCACACATTGACATTGTCCCATGTATGTGACTCCTCGGACTCTTAGCCTATTAGTGCTCCTAAGAGCTCCAAGTAGTTGTAGTCTTTCTTCCAACCTATAGAACTCTAGAAGCCTTGGAAGTTATGCCAACGATATGTCTCCTGATCAGACTCGAACCTAACAGGAGACTATGGGACTTAGAAAGCCTTTGGGGGAAATGAGAACATCCTATTACCTGAATTATATGATATAATAGACAGCCATCTACAGTGAGTAAGTACCTGTTTCTGAGGAACAACAGTAGGGGTTATGGAAGGGCTTTTGCTGAGGAATGACGGGAAGCAGTGAGGGAAAGGAGCTGGTGAATGTCATAAGTACCTGGCTAACAGTGTCTGAGCAGGGAAGGTAGCAGCAGAACCCAGCAGTCAGTCCATTCCACCCGACAGGGTCCAGCTGCTAAGCCAATGCCCAAAGCTGTCTGCAATACACACGTATTTACTTATTTAGAGACAAGATGATTCTTTTCTTTAGCAGTTTTCACTTCAATTTACTGACTAGACAGTAAATCAAACCATGAGGGCTCCTGGTAAAGCTAGCCATTAATCTACATTACTATTTAACAATGCTGTCTTGGTAGGAGTCATTTCAAATTATTTACTTTAAACATTCAAATCACCATGACAGTCCCCTTAGTGCGGTGATGGTCTTGCAAAACCACTAGAGAATAAAACTCGGTGTGTGTGTTGCTCTGTATTTTGTCAAGGTGCCCTGTTACTCCACCCTGGTGCTATTTTAACTTCCTCGTGGAGGTAGAGACCAGAAGAACAAGAATAAATTCTGACTCCATCTATACTGAATTAGTGATATGTTCCAGATTTACTGTAAGGAAGATTTACATTTCTATATTAAGTTTTGTATTTCATCTTTTGTAAACTGTCATGGTTCAAACACAAGTCAGATTTACTTGGTTCCTTCTACACCTATAACATCAAAGAAACTCCCAACATTCAAAACATAATTATATGTTTAACAAATCCAGTGTGAGAAAATGATGTCATGAGAGTTAAGAACATTGCAGTTTCTCAAACGAATGTGACTTGCCCTCCCCCCACCCTTTTTTGCTATGTGCAGTCCTATCTCCAGAGTTGAGAGCAAACATGGCCGAAAACTGTCTTCCCAGGTACTGGTTGAGATGGTTAATCTTGTAACCTTGTAACCCCACTAAAACTTACCTGGGGGTGGATAGATGAGGGCATTTCCAGAAAGGCTTAGCTGAAGTGGGCAGACTGGCCCTAAGCATGAGCAGTACCACCCCCATAGGCTGAGTGGGAGCCTGGAATAAGCAATAGGAAGAAAGGGAATCGAGGACCACTTTCATCTCTCCTAGCTTCATGGCTACGAATTTGATGTGAGTAGTGCCTCATGCTCTGGCCACTATGGGTTCCTTAACATGAGGGTTTCAAGCCATGAGCCAAAATTAGTCCTTTCTCCCTTACATCTGACAACCAAATACAACAATAATAAGAACAACACAGTAGAAGAACATAAGATAGAAGGACCATAAACACTGACTAACTCACAAAGCCATTTGAAGAATAGAACATCGGAATGTTGAAATAGAAGGCACTTTTATCAAAATCTAACAAACCTTGCGCACTTCTCAGGATTATTTTCCTGATCTCAGTGGAAATGTGTGAAACTCTCATTCAGTTAGAACAGACAAGTCTCATTTCTGCTGGGATATTCAAAATTTCTGAACATTCCACCTATCTTGAAAACAGCAGGAACCATGTGTGGCCTAAGGCAACACATCTGTATGTCATTGGCTTTCTTGAGATAAATGGTTTTATTTATGGGCTTTGTTGAGATAATGTTTTCACTTTAACTGGTCCTAAACAGACTTGCAGTAGGAAGATAACAAAAGTAGGACGCCTTTTTCCAATTTTTCATTTTGATTCTGGCTGCAGTAAACAGTAAGTTTGCCAAAGAGAGGAAATGCAGGTTAACATTCCAGTTGTACAGACTACATTTATATATTCACATCACCATCACCATCACCATCATCATTCACAGAGGAAACTACTCCATGACTCAGAGCCTTAAGTCACTATTACTGACTCTGCCTGCCTTGTTATTCATCCGACCCATGTTTTCATTTGGCTTCCAGCAATAATTGTGTTCTCCTCCAGTTTACTTAGATTGTCATGGGATAACTCTCCCCAAGCCAAAGTTAAATATGAATTAGAGAGCAACAAGCTTCTGCCTGTGCCCTGGACTATTCACTGCCGACCCTACCTGCTTTTGGGGGTAGGAGGTGAGGTGGCATGGAGCGAGTGAGAAACGCTGCAGCAAGCTCCTTGGATGCCCTCCATCCATGCCCCATTGGTCCCAAGAAACCATCTCTTCTAAACAGCAAGTTCCCGACTGACTGCCATGGTCTGGATCCGCCATCCTTGGTCTCTCAGGCAGTCTTCAATTAGGTCCTCCTTGGGGAGATGCCTTTGCGACTGCGAGGCCCCCCGTGTTTACGTAGAGGTGGCCCCACCGTTCCTCCTACAGTAAGCAACTTGAAAGTTTCCAGCAAAAGTTCCCCAGGATTCCCCAGCAGTTCTAAGTCTTTGGGCCAAGCATGCCTGGGGATGGTGGAGTGGGTCCTAGCCTGGGAGGTAGAAAGGTCTTGTTTGTAGCTGCATCCCTATATAGCCAAGCCCATTGCCTGTCCACAGAGACATACGTTCCTCTACTTCTCTTCATTTCTTTCTGCAGTATGGGAACACAGACCATGGCCTTGGCTGTGCCAGAGAAGTGACTCTATCATGCTCTCTTTAATTTTAATATTAACTGTCACTGTATGATCAAAGTCACGACGATGCCCATGATCATGGACTCCAAACAGGAAATAAAATGTCCAAAGAAGGAAGTTCGGGTTTTTTTTTGTTTTGTTTTGTTTTGTTTTTTCCTCCTGGGGATTGGCTGTTAACAAAGACAATTTGATACTTTATGCATTGGACCAGAGCACACAGTGTTCAAATTGCTGCCTCCAGCCACTGACGTCCAATCCACATTTGTTGGGGACCTACTATGTGCGAGGTATTATAGAAAGTGTAAAAACAAGCAACATGGTCCTCTTCCCCTGAGACACTCAGTGCTACCAGAGATAGTACTGGACAAGTTGTAGTCAGGTCACTAGGGAGAGATGAAGGGACAATAGGAACAATAGATGCAACAAAGAAAGACACTTCCTGGTACCAGTGGGAGAAAGGAGGGCTGATGGAGTTTGGAGAGGGGGAAGTCGGTCATTTCAGAATGAAAGAAGAAGGTGCCTAGAGAAGAGTCCCAGAAAGCAGATGAGAGAGAAAGCGGCTCAGATGCTATCTTGTTGCCCATGGGTTCCAATGATCCCATCCCCCAGGCACCGCCAGTTTTCTGCTTCACATCAGCTCCTGGCCAGGTGTCCCTCCTCCTCGGTTATTTTCTTGGCAGACTGGATTTCAGCTTGTTCAGGGTCACAGAAATGTGTCGCTCCCTCTGCCCAACTCACTGAACTCAGATGTCCTGACAACTTCCTGACCCTCAAGATTCATCCCCAAGGTGTGACTTGGGGCTCCTGATAACGACCTGATATTTGTTAAACGGCTGCTAGTTTCCGTGTGTGTCTGACATGTTTCACCAAGTTTGAACCAGGGAACGGAGGCTCAGACACAGCCTCCCTTAGCCTTACTTCCTGCCGTTTCACCTTGGTTATAACCCCTTCCCACCTTCTTCTGGGGTTGGTCTGGGTGACCAGTGGGAGAGTTCGAAGTGTTAATAGGCCACTTCTAAGCTTCTCTGTTAAAAATCTATGGGTTCTGAGTAGTCCTCCTTAGGGGCACCTACCTTGGGAAAAGCCTTTCTAAGCCCCTGTGGTGGGAAGATGAAACCTCCCACCATGTTAGTGAGCTCAACAGTAAACCCTTCAGCCCAAGTCTGCAGATTCCAGCAGGTGACAGGCTGCAGCTTCATGAGCAAGACCTACCCAGCCAAACCTGACCCAGGCTCCTGACCCTCGGACCCATGGAAGATGGAAACTGTTAGTGGATTTAAGCTCTAAGCTTAAATTGGTTAATAGAGCAATAAAAAGAAAAAAAATGTAGTATGGTATATGGATTCTTTTTGCTATTCTTACTTTATGTATGTGTGTGAGGTGTGCATGTACGTATATTTGTATCTGTGTATGAATATGAACAACTATATGTGCATATGAATATCTGTGTTCACAGGTGTACAAAGTTCCTCCTATCTAGCTTCAATTTATTTAGAGATAACATCTCTCACTGGGCCTGGAACTCAACGCTGTGGCTACTCTAGTTGATCTGGATTGCCTCTAAAAGATAGGGATTCTAGGTGTGCCTTCCTGCTCAGTGGGCTTGTTTGTCTTGGATTTAGATTCCCAGTCCTCATACTTGCCCAAGCAAGAGTTTTATCCACTGAGACATGTCCCCAGATCCAATTCTGTCGCCCTTTGAGGTGTGATTCATATAAGCTGAAGTACAGAGATCTAGAGCACTCGTTTAAATGATTTTGACTGACCATTGTGTGCAAATGTATAATCACCACTCAAAAAGGATGTACCCAGTCTCCATCACCTAGAACATTTTCTGTGTCCTTTTAAGTTCATTATCTCTGATTAGAAGAAAATGCCTTTTTTTGTTGTTTGTAGGACCAGAGATTACATTGTCTTTTTTTTTTTTTTTTAACTATCCCCCAAGTGGAATCTTACCTTAAGAACTGTTTTCTATCCCACTCACCATCTCTCTTGTTTGGATAAGTCTTGCATAAGTCTTCCCTTTTCTCCTCCCTCTTCTTTGACAAAGGGTCTCACTGTCATGAAGTGCTGGTTGAGCTGGAACTCACTGTGTAGAGCAGGCTGAATTCATAGAGATATGTATTCCTCTGCCTCCTGAATGCTGAAAGTAGAGGTATGCTTTGCCACCCTGGGATTCATTTACTTAATTTTATCTTGCTACTAAATCGTATTTTATTGTGACTATGTCAGTCTGTTCATTCGTATTCCTACTGGTGGGTGTTTGGGTTCTTTCTAGGCTTTTGTTTTTTTCCTGCTTTGAATGATGGTGTCATTCTTGTTGGAGAAACTTTGTGGTCTTGTGTTTTCATTCCTCCTATGTGCTAAGAACAGAAACACTGGTGATACTATATATCGGTCAGTCATTCTCAGCCTTCCTAATGCTGTGACCCTTTAATGCAGTTCCTGATGTTGTGGCCCCCCCAACTATAACATTACTTTCATTGCAACTTTATAACTTTAACTTTGCTGCTGTTGTGAACCATAATGTAAAAATGATATGTGACCCCCGTGAAAGGGTCATTTGACCCCCGAAAGGGCTGCAACCCACAGGCTGAGAATGACTACTACAGATGGTATC
>JADRCD010224132.1:0-11063 GCA_019843815.1 Montemys delectorum | reverse complement strand
CCTGAACATTTCATTCAAGTTCAAGCTCCAAGTTGTCTCAAATGCGCACTTTTGATGGTTATGGCATGAAAGATTCATTAACATCCAAAAAATTTTATCAGCAATAGCTTAGAGACTATCTGGTCTAACTTTTATATTTTGTGAATCCATTGCTTATTCAGTACATGCTTTCTACAAATCTGCTATGTGCTGGGTAACTGCAAGTCTTCAAACCTCTGTGCCTTCAGACTTCACTACAGGGCACTAAATGATAAAAATACAGATCATTAAAGTATGCTACGAAGGCTAGGATCTTAATGGATCTTAGTGGAACCCAAGGACGACTCACTGCATTCTGCTGTGAGAAATAGATGATGTCATTATTTATTCTTTCGGAGGATTCTAATGAAATAGTAAATAGTAGCTCAGAAATAGAATTGCATCTTGGGTGAGTAGGGAATTGCATTAAATATGTCCAAAATGTGTCTGGATTGAATCTAACCTCTCCTCCTCAGTTCCATGGAGGCCTTAAACCGAAGCAGGCAGAACACCAAGCCAGGCATATAATTCTCTCATAAAAAGGATAAACCTAAGCGGATGCCTTTTGGTGGGTGCTATTGTGGGCTTTATAAATTCCTCCATTTACTATAGGAATACATAGGAATAGACAAATGAACAGGGACAACAACTGGCTTTTTGGGCACTATATAAACTTTCAGTGATGGCTGGAAGGAGGCAGGCACTACAGCTCAAGGAGTCCTTTAATCTTTTAGAGCTCTTCACTAGGATAAAATTGGCTTTTTAGCTTTGTAGCAGGAAAGAATTTCAGGACAAACCACAGAGATGCACATTTGTAGTTTATTAAAAGCAACAGCATTTGAACAGACTAGGGGCACAAGGGATTTATAGAAAGAAACATATTTGGGAAGAAAATAAGGTCCATAAGAAAGCATAGGTTGGACTGACTTCTCAGAGGAGACTCCCACTTCTGTGACCTTACGGCAATCACACTGACGATGTGTTTTAATGTACTAACTTCCACAGGATTGCTAAGGAGTTTGAATGAGATCATAGAGTGGCTTCTGAGCTATATCTAGACAACAGGATATCAGAAGTTAGAATATCTCCATTGTAAATAAAGTTAATAGTCTCGTCTGTGAGTGTCCCATTGAGTATCCACAGGAGTAATATCCTTGAAAGTCATATAGGCACAGGTTTAAGCCTGGTCCTTTCTACTTGGCATAAAATCCCTCTATAGAAATGAAACACTGCAGTTTCACAGCCACTGTTGACTCTGCTGAAATTGTTTACTTTCAGTTGGCAAGAGGCTTCAACCAGAAGCTGGAGTAAAGGTCTCCTTTTCCTTCCCTTGCCCCCACAATGTACCCTTTCTCTCTAGCCTGTCTAAAATCCATCTATACTTTGTGCTAGTTAACTTTTGTCAACTTGACACAAGTCCGAGTTATTTAGGAAAAGGAACTTCAATTGAGAGAGTGCTTCCAACAGATTACCTGTAGGCAAATCTGTAGGGCATTTTCTTAATTAATGATGGATGTGGGTAGGTGCTGACCAGAAAGAATTGTATGTAATTCACCAGAAAACACTCTCATTAGCCTAATTTTTTTTTAATTTTTACTCTTTGAAATTCTCATACAGGTATTTCGATTATATTCACTTATTTTTATTTTATATGTATAAGTGCTTTGAATTCTGTGAAGTGCATGCCTATCCTCCATATTCATGTACTATATGTAACAGCTGCATGCAATGCACATGGAGGCCAGAAGGCTGCATCAAAACTCTGACAACTGGAGTTACAGCCAGTTGTGAGTTGCCAAATGGTACAGGAACTGAATCCAGGTCCTCTGCAAGAGCACTTAACTACTGAGACACTTCTCCAGTCCCATAAGTTTACATTGTGTTTGATGTCTTCAGAACACACTTGTGTTCAGTCTGATAGTATTTAAACTTCCAAATCTGGGTGTTATGAGACGTTATGGTGGCAGGATTACAATGTGTGTATTTCCAGTCATTATCTCAATACCTGCAGTGGGAACACAATTGAAAACTCAGCTCTATCTGTGAGTCTATCCTCTCTCCTTCACCAACTCTGCTGTCTATCTTACAGTGCTTTTCTTTCACATTTATAAGAAAAGCTCTTGGAATGGCTTGTTGAGTTTACTTCAAGGAATTATTAAACACAAAAAGAAGTGTAAAAATCAAATTGAAATGGCTTTCTGACACTCGGCCATGCTGGTCAAGGTGTGAGAGCAGAGCTAAATCGAGTAGCAACTGATATATTATGGTTCGAGAGGTAGCAACAATAATTAAGAATAATATAAAAATAAAAGAATGAACAGGCATCACTTGAAGAGGCTAGTGATGTTCACCCACAAGGCTGATTTTGTGGCAGCTTTGAAGCTGGTTATATTTCACAAGCAGCAAAGCAGATGGTCAGATGCGACATTCAGCTTAATGTGTAGAAAAAGCAATCGTTATGGAGTAAGTCAGTTTCTTAAACTGTAATTCAGGGAATACGGAGCATTTTATTAAATATAAAATTATATTTAGTTTTATGGCTACTGTTGATTCACTAAACGTAACTGACATTTTCATATCATCATTTAAAACTTCCTTGCCTCCAGATGAGTTATTAAGAAAAAAATAGAATGAAAAGAAAAGTTCAGAGGCAGTTTTTTTCTTTGCTTTTTGCTTTTTTTATTTTCTCATAATTATTTCAGTTTCTACCCACATATTACTTATATTAGTATCACAGAGAAAGCAAAGCAAGTATTGTAGCAGCCAGCAACCATGGGTTACTGGGTTCCTGAAAGGAAAGCTGGGGCTGAATGGGAGACTGTGAGAGAAGCATGAGACCAAGACAAAGTTTCTGATCAAGGCCCAATGTTTACTTATGAGTCTGAGCTTATAAAAGAGGGGGGAACCCATCCCCCACTATGCTAGGATCTTGTTGCCTTGTCAGGATCTTGTCAGACAAGGTCTGATTTAGCCCACTCAAGGCTGGGGGGGGGTACAAAGTATATAACATTTTATTTCAGTATAGATGAGGCAAAAGTAGAAAAACGTATTTAATATTATCGTTTTTGGTATTTTAAATAAGAATAGCCTCTATAAACTCATATATTTGAAAGCTTGATCAACAGAGGGTGGTACTATTTGAAAGGATTAAGAGGTATAGCCTTATTGGAGGAAATGGGTCACTATTAATGGGCTATAAGGTTTCAGAATCACAAGCTAGGGAAAGTGGATTTCTCTCTTACTGCTGCCTGCAGATCCAGAAACTTCTCAGAAAGTTCTCCAGCACCATGGCTGCATGCCACCATGCTCCCCACCATGACAATTTTTGCCACTCTGTTTGGCTGCATGAATTAGAGAGAGTGGGACCTAAAAATAAGGTGGACTAACGTCTCATGCAACAGCTAACTTTATTAAGGGTACCAGACAATTTATATTCTGAGAGCACTTTCAATGTTAAGCAAGGTCATGTGAGCAAAACTCACTTGAGTTCAATCTGTATACAGTCACAAGGGCAAGGTTACATGAGGTTAGATTGTATAGGTCAAGAGGGTTGTCTTAGTCAGGGTTCTCTAGAGTCACAGAATTTATGATAGTCTCTATGTAGTAAAAGGATGTATTGATGACTTATAGTTTGTAGTCCAATTCCCAACAATCAACTTCCAACAGTCAGCAGCAGCTGTGAATGGAAGTCCAAGGATCCAGCAGTTGCTCAGTCCCACAAGGCAAGCAGGTGAAGCAGAGAGAGCCTTCCTTCTTCCAATGTCCTTATATAGGTCTCCAGCAAAAAGTGTGGCCCAGGTTAAAGGTGTGTGCCACCACACCTTTAACCCCAGATGATCTTGCTTGAACTCGTAGATCTTCCAGTCTTAATCTTCTAGGATTCATAGCCACTATGCCACCACACCCTTAATCCCAGATGATCTTGAACTCATAGAGCTTTCTATGTTAATCTTATGGGATTCGTAGCCACTATTCCTTAAGGTCTCCATGCCAAGATTCAGGTCAGAAACTTGTATCTCTCAGCCTCCAGATTAGGGCCACAGGTGAGCCTTCTAATTCTGGATTGTAGTTCATTTCAGACAAAGTCAAGTTGACAACCAGGAATAGCCACTACAAGGGTAAACCATTCTTAGAAACATCATTCAGAATAATAATGTGTAACATGATGGGTAATATGAAATAAACCCTCTCCCATTTACTACTCCTGGGAGGGGCACAAAAGCATGTTCCCAAAGCATATCCATGATATGGAGGAATGGGGGTCACAAGACTCGTGTTCACTTAGAGTTTTCTCACAAGCTCTCAGAAACCTCCTCCAACAGCTACATTCATGGAAAATGTTCCAACAGGAGACAATGGGCTGAACCACTGAAACTGCAGGCAAGCACCAATGAAAAGCTTTCCTTTTTTAAGAATTGTGATGGTCATGGTGTCTCTTCACAACAATAAAGATGGTCACATAGTTTAAGGCTTGAGCAGCCATTCATTGCTGATTTTGAAGACTGAAGAACAGGTCATTCTGAAGTCTGGACTAGATAAGGAAACGGATTCTCTCTAAAGCCTCTAGAAAAGATATCGTCCTGAGGGACATCCTACTGTTATCACCATGAAAATCATGAAATTTCTGACTTCTAGAGCAGTATCTTCTTTTAATTCATTAAACTGGTGATAGTATGTTATAAGAGCAGAAAAAAAGTAAAAGATAATGTGTTTTTTCATCATTTGCCTTATTTTGTATTCCCTTTATATTGTTATTGAAACCCCTTAGGATAAATGAAATTGTCCTGTATGGATTGTATTCTAATGTATACATGCTGGAAGTATAATTCTCAGAGGTTATCTACCACTTATTGCTATCCATGACATAGCACTTATACGTTTCATTTCTCTGGATAACAAACAGCTCTTAGAGAGATTAAGTCACTTGTCAAAGGCTGTAAATGTTGTGAGTAAGTGCTTCAGTGGCACAGGGCAGACAGCACATGCGTACAGGAATACCCACATGGAGGAATGTCCTGCCATGAGCCATACTCTAAACACTCTGCTAAGTCTCACTCCAGAAGAGTTTTAGCAAAGCTAAAGTCATAATAAAACACTGTCTTAAAGATTCATTTTTATTTTGTAAATATGTGTATAGATGTGTGCCTGTGCACATGAGTGCAGGTGCCCACATACTCCAGAAGAGGGTGTTGAACCCACTGGAATTAGTTATATAGGCAATTGTGAGCTGCCCAGCATTGGTGCTGGGAACTGAACTTGAGTCCTCTGTAAGAGTAGTTTACGCTATCTACTGCTGAGTCCCTAAAACACCACTCCACAAAACCAAATATGTACTCATACTTTTTTAGGTAAAACAGATATATTTTAGACTCTTATGCTTCTATGGCTTCAAAATGGGCCAAGAAATGATAGATTGAAGCAATCTTACCAAATAGCTTAATTTCTATCACCAGGATGGCTATGTAAAGTAAGCACAGTAAGAAATGAAAACAATTTAACTATTTAAAATTTTCTCCACTGTACATGTAATAATTACATTTTACAATTTATTACTTTATTTTCCATAAGCGTATTTCATTTATGCGAAACTATTAAGATCTTAAGTCATTAAGGACTACAGAAACTTTTACCTTTATAAACCAGAGAGGTAGCCTCCTCATGCTAGCCAGAAGAATGTGGGATAATGTATGGTCTTCCTAACATGAAGCTCTCTGCTCATTTCACAAAGGGGATACAGAAACATTAAATGGGAAAGTTCTTGCTCACCACATATGTATCTTTGTGGGGATGTCTGTACTGCTTCATCTAATAGGATTCAGCATCCTTCCCTGACTGTCTGTCTCATAGGTAGTGGTAGAGCCTTGAAACAGATCTAATGTGTAAATGTCCTCAAGGAACTGTTCTACTGAAGTAAATTCCAAAAACGATTCTTGTTAAACTTCAATGATGATTGGAAACATACACACACATTTAGCTCTTCAAATCCAAAACCTACAAAAATATCAATGTGAATTGCTTAAAGAAAAGAAGGCAGACATGAAATCTCCTGTTTCATGTTTCCCATGTAGAAGATGGAGTCCCTCTCTGTGTACTGAGTACATAAGGGTGAATGAAATATGAAGTTGCTTAGGCTTTGCATGTACCTTTGGGTACATCTAGCTCATCTTTGCGCTATGCTAGATTTCTTGAGATAAGAAGCCTAGATGACTACATCTACTTTAACACCCCTGCCACCTTCTCAAGATCAATATGTATTAAAAATATCTCACACACTCCCCTCTGTAACCCCTGGAAGTTAGCCAGAGGGTGAACTTCCTTTTAGTCACTCTGAGCCAAGTTCTAGCATCTGCTCAGGGAAGATCATGCCAGAGCAGGTATGTTCTGGAGGAAGCTGTGAGGACTGAGATACAGCGTGAGACTTAGACCCAACCTGAGGACAGGACCTGGCATGAGACAGGCCTCAAATAAATGTTGAATGCCAAAAGTAGACAGAGGACACAAGCTGAGGTTTATATTCAAAATTCAGAGCATAGAGTAAGGTCAATTAGGCTAAGCAGGAAAAAAAAAAAAAAAGAAAAGAAAAGAAGATAGGAGAAATCAGTACAGAAACTACCCTGTCTTTATAGAAGGTATCATTAGCCAGGCATTGGCATCAAATGCCAAGCATAACAAGGCAATAAGGATGGAAATTTACCAGAAATATGAATCCCATTTGCAACTTAATTGGATTAAGGCTCATCTAAATCATAGTTCTATCACTAATCAGCTCTGTGACTTTAGTCACATGCTTTATCTTTGTTTCGCCTTCCTCATTTGTCAAATGAAGAGGATAACAGTACTTCTACTCTCAAGGATGTTGTAAATATTAAATGAGTTAATATATGTAAAAGGGTAGCACAGTAGCTAGAATTTATTATTCACTGTGATAGGCTGATAAAGCCTCCCAAAAGACATTAGAATTTAATCCCTATGGAATGTTTACTTTTGTGTGTCAATTTGTCTGGTTCACAATGTGCAGATATGGAATGAAACCCTTTTCTAGATATTTTTGTGCAGGTGTTATATTGGATGAGATGAACCTTTAAAATGTGTGGTTATTGAGTAAAGCAAATTACATGTCATAGTAGGGGTGAGCACCACCTCATCCTGTTGAAGGGATTAATATAAAAAGCAGCTGGCTCCTCTGAGCAAGAAGGAATGTTCTAGAAGGTAGAACATTTTTGCATTTGGTCTGAAGATCTTCCCAGTGTCACTTCCCAGGTCACTTGATGACCTCCTTTATCATGTTGTAGACTGTTTCAACCTCTACTTCCATAAGCCACTCCTTAAATGGGTTAATTTCACCACCACCCTTAGCTCCCTTACCTCCCTCCGCTTCCTTCACTTGCTCTTCCATACTACTGACTGCATTTCATCAAATCTCCCCTGCCTCTTTCTTTTAAGAACTCTGCGATATTGCAATGGCCATCCTCATAATAGATTAACCTCAAGCTACTAAATTAATTACCTTGCAAAAGTATTTTTGTTATGTGAGAGAACATAATCAGAATCTTGGGATTGGAGTGTGAGCAGCTTTGGGCAGTGGCTAACATAGAAATGTTCCTGTCCAAAGGGAAGACAGGGACAAAAATTGGAGCAGAGACTGAAGGTAGGGCCATCCTGGGACTGCCCCACCTGGGGATCCATCCTGTCTACAGATACCAAACCCTGACAGACACGGTTGCTGTCGCCAAGAGGTGGTTGCAGGCCTGAACCTGGTGTGGATGTTACTTGGAAGGTTCTGCCAGCAACTGACCAATGCATATGTGGTTGGGGCCAACCATCAAACTGAGCTCTAGGACTCCGGTAGGGGAGCTGGTAGAAGGCCTAGAGGAGCAGAGGGGGATTGAAACAGTGTTAGCTAGCCCACCCAGAGCTCTCAGGGTCTAGACCACCAACCAAGGAGTGTACAGGGACTGGTCCATGGCTCCAGATACATATGTAGCAGAGGATAATCTTGTCTGATGTCAGTGGGAGGGGAGGCCCTTGGTCCTGTGAAAGTTTGATGCCCCAGAGTAGGGGGATGCTGGAGCAGTGGGGTGGGAGTGGGTAGGTGGCTAGGGAGCACCCTTATAGAGGCAAAGGAAAGAGGGGAGAGAGGAGATGTGGGATGGGGGCTTTGTGGAGGGTAACAGGGAAGGGAGATATCATTTGAGATGTAAATGAATAGAATGATTTTTTTTTTTAAAGAATGCTACAATTTATCTCACATACAATCCATAATGATGAGAGACCAGATCTCGGGTTCAGACCTCATCTTAGAGAACCTGACTTAAGGTTGAACTCGAGTTAACTACAAGCCTTTCCCTGACACTTCACTTCCTAACAAACACCAATGAAGAGAAAAGCAGAAGTTAAGTTTATGGTTTGGTTCCAAGTACCAGTAAATTATGTAAAAAGCTATAATGCCCCCCCCAAGTCAAATTATACCAGGCTAGATACCCCTTTTTTGTCTCTATAAATACCTGCTTAAAATTGAGCCCCGGCCAGAGGGTCAGGGGTTGGTTACTATCCTGGCAAAAAAATCCCTTTTATAGAGATGTCTTTCAAGTGGTTTTTAAAAGTATCCTATTGAAGTTTTTAGATCAATTATGTATGTTGATTAAATTTACAAATAAACTTGTTTATTCAACTAAAAAAAAATTTGAGCCCCCCCCCCCCCGCCTCCTACTGATCTACTTCATCAGAAACCACCGCAGCAGTGTGGCCCAAGCTTTTACATAAAGACACTAATGTGATTGCACGGGAGTTAGCTCCTGGTTGGTCTTTTGGGGCTCACCAACCCTTCCTGACACAATAATATGGCCAAGAACTCAAATCAGACTCCATTTTTTTTAAGTCTTAGTGTTATTATAATGAACTCGGTTCCCTTTGTCCTAGTAGCCTACAGCCAATGAGAAATAGCTAATCATGGTAGGCATAGGAAAGACCTGAAAATTTTAGAACTCCTTCTGCACATACTCTATTATGCAGAAATTGTTACTTTTCTCCCTTTTTTCCCAGCTAGAAGTGGGATGCATGAAGAAAAAGAAGAAAGGAAGGAAGGAAGGAAGGAAGGAAGGAAGGAAGGAAGGAAGGAAGGAAAAACGCACTCTGAAAAGAGAACTGAAATAAGCTTCTACTTAAGCATTTCCTGGAGTCCTGTAAGGAAAAGAGCAAGCTCTAGAGAAAGCCTTACCATTTGACATCACTGCCTTGATTTGATTTAAAAAGTCAGAATGTGGAGTGAGACTTATTCCCTGAAGATCTCAGAATTACTACACTATTTTCCAGGCTAACTGTGGGACCAGGGAAGGGATCTACCTACATCTTGTGCAAATAGAACCATTCTTCACTTTGCTGGGGACCAAGAAATACTACCAATATTATTTTAAATGAGGGAAACACTTTTCTCCTTTATTTTCTGTGGCTAATTACAAATGCCTCTTTGTATCTGTGGAGGATGGTTCCGGGACCCAGAGTCCGTGGTATGCAGAAGAAGTTAAGTCTCTTCCATTATCTTTTATGAAACTTACACACATCTTTTTATACTTTAATCAAGCCTGAGTTACTCCTAACACTCCATATAATGTAAATGCTAAATAAATATTTTTTATAATTACTTTTCAAAGGAACTAAGATCAGGAACAAAAATCCACATGTGTCAGTAGAAAACATGATTTAAAATATTTTCCCAGCAGAATAGGTCCACAGCTTCAATATCTAAAACCTGGCTTGATGTCCAGGGGTACCAGGTATTGAAAGAAGAAAGAAATTTGAATGGTGAAAATTTGCCTCAGACCTTGGACTGAGTTGTGTCTTCAAAACGCTTAGAGAAACTTCCAAAATCAAAGTGGGTTTTCTAGTCCTTCCTTGCTCTCATTACAAAAATCTCTCTGCACTTCTAGAGGCATTCTTCCTGTTCTTTCCGAATTTGTTTTAGATAAGGTTGGAGTACCAGGTTGTCTTGTCTCTGCGTTTGGGGAATAGAAAAACTAAACATGAATGCAAAATGGCCAATAAGTTCCTTGGAGTCACGTGATGAAATGAAACAATAGCTTGGTGAGGAAAGGAACAAGTCAGCATTTCTGGAAAAAATAAAACTTCAGCATAGGTTATAAATTTTAAAGCCTTGTGCAAGCAGCATCATGATGAAATTTTCTATGCCATCATTCTGCATTGTTCTAAAATAACCATGCAAATATTCAGTAGCCATGAGCCCATTGGCAGGAGAAATTATGGTACCTGATTGAATTCATGAAGTTGATTTAATGAAATTGGTGCCCCTGAGAGGCATTTGCTCCTCTGTTTTACATTTTGTTTATGTGACTTTCAAGGGACTTTGAGATTTTAAGACTCAGAACCTATCTTAACCTAAGAATAAATCAGCACAAGGTGAAATGCTTAGTCGTACAAACAGAACTCTCTTCTGTCTCTGGGCTTGCAGCATCTGGTTTGAATAGCTAGGGAACACTCAACAGAATGACAATTGCCAACTGCCAACCTAAGTAAACTAAGTGATAACACTAGTTATGAAATCCTACTGTGGGATTCGTATTTTTCCTAGCCCAGTGTTATGGTATACACCTGTAATTCTAACACCCAGGAAGTAGAACTAGGAGACAAATTCCCAAGACCAGGTTGGGCCACATAGGGAGTTTAAGACCAATATGGGATACATAATAGCACCTTGTCTCAAAAACGGTGGTGGGAGGAGGGCTGGAGATATGGCTCAGCGGCCAAAAGTGCTTGTTGTTCTTCTGGTCAGTTTGCAATGCCTAGCTCAGGATGCTCACAATCTTTATGACTCCAACTTCGAGGGTATTCAACATCCTCTTCTGGGCTCCATAAACACTGAATATACCCCCACGCAGATGCATACATATGGTGAACATAAAATATTTTTAAAATAAAACAAAATCACTTTCTACAGAGTAGAGGCTGTGAAGTATAAATGAATTACTAGATTCATACACCATGCTATCTTTGGAAAATCTCGTTGGGTGATTTTTTCCCCTTTTTGTTGC
>JADRCD010224131.1:0-15738 GCA_019843815.1 Montemys delectorum | reverse complement strand
ATATAATTCACAGACCATATGAAGCTCAATAAGAAGAAAGACCTAAGTATGGGTGCTTGGATCCTTCTTAGAAGGAGAACAAAATACTCACAGGAACAAGCATGGAGATAAAGTGTAGAGCAGAGACTGAAGGAAAGGTCACCCAGAGACTGTCCGACCTGGGGATTCATCCCATATATAGTTACCAAACCCAGACACTATTGTAGATACCAAGAAGTGCACGCTGAAAAGAACCTGATATGGCTATCTCCTGAGAGATCTTGCCGGAGCCTTACAAATACAGAGGCGGATGTTCACAGCCAACTGTTGGGCTGAGTGCGGGGTCCTCAATAGAGGAGTTAGAGAAAAGACTGAAGGATTTGAAGGGGTTTGCAACCCCATAGGAAGAACAGCAATATTAGCCAACTAGACCCCCCAGGACTCCCAGGGACTAAGCCATCAGCATAAGAGTGCACATGGCTCCAGCTGCATAGGTAGCAGAGGATGACCTTGTCATACATCAATGGGAGGAGAGGTTCTTGGTCCTATGAAGGCTTCATAGGTGCCCCAGTGTAGGTCAATCAAGGATGGGAGGTGGGAGTGGGTGGGTGGGTGGAGGAACACTCTCATAGAAGCAGGGAGGATGTTCCCCAGGAGGAAGAGAAACCGGGAAAGGAGATAACATTTGAAATGTAAATAACGAAAATATCTAATTAAAAAAATGAATTTGGTTTCATAAATATTCTTCACTGTTACTGATTTTAATCTGATTTCTTCCATGATCTTTGCTTTTTGTCATTTCATTTTGGTTTTCTTTTGAGAATTTCTTAAGGTAGAAACTTGGGTTGTTGACTTGAGATTCATGTTCTGGTATAAGATTTCCTGACTGGAGCTGTGTCCCCCACTCTCCTATATGTAGAGCTTAAAACCTGAAAAATCTTGAAATGTGGGTTTATTTTGGGTAAGACATTAATTCGTTGAGTTAGTAATGAGGTCATGCTGAAGGGAGATAATCAATTCCTAACCCAATATGGTGTTTGTTACACTTCTCTTAATAACGAGGAAAACACAGAACACCTAGAGATCCATGCAGACATAAACACAGCCAGCTCTAGCCCAGGAGAAGGGCCTGGAAGAGACTCCTCCTCATAACCATCAGAAAGTGCAAGCCTGGTCAGCACTCAGATCCCATCCACCCGGGCTTCAGATCTGTGAGACACTAAGTGTGTTACTTGACCCTTCTAGTTGTGCTATATCTTTCTTATAGACTGGGCAAATCAAATCATATGTTCATTTTGGTTTTTGCTTCAGGTACAACTAAAGATGAAACCTAGGGACTTTCAGATGTAAAACATCAATGTGTCACAAGTTATACCCATGGTACCCAAATGAAAGTTGTATGTTGTAACTCCCCTTAGTCAAAGCATTGATTCAGCTATAGGTCATAAATTTTGTTGGTTTAGTTTTTCAATTTCCTTATGTCAGAACATTTTTATGCTTTTCCTTAAGACTGCCTTGATGACCCTTGGGTCATTAATAAACATCACAGAGTAGAGAACTTATTCCAACTACATTGTGATCTTCCAGCTAATTTTCTGTTGCTTGTTTCCTGTTTTATTCTATTAAATAACAAAGATTTGTAAGATTTCAACTCTTTTCAAATGTCTCAAATTTTGTATTATGGTTTATGGTAACATTTGATAAAGTATTTCATCTAAATTTAAGAAAGAATATTAAGCTACTGTTGGGTGAGACGCTCTATAATTCTTGATTTGGCTGACACTGGCTAATGATGCATGCTCTATTTACTTCTTGGCTGATGTTTTTTAATGCTTTTATTTTATTTAGAAAACCGAGTAAAGTCTGAAAGGTGTTTGTGAATCCAATCTGTCCATAGACCATGTCAGTCCTATGAGCCTTTTAGTTTTTAAAGATGGTATAAATGGAGTAATGGTGACATATCACACACATTTAGAAATGTTATGTGCTTAGTGAACTGACCCTTTTTGCTATAATGAAGCATAGTCCTACTTCCATTCATCTTCCATGCTACAAAGCATAAATTGTCTGATATGGTTACAGATTTTACAGCTTTTTATGAGTAATAGGATCATGAAATTTTTCCTCTTCCTTTACTTTAATTATATCAACTCCATTATATTGGGTTTGTAATAAGCCACACTAATGTAATTATTAAGTTCTTAACTCTGTACCAATACATTTTGGATGCCAAATATATAGAATGGAGATCACACATTTTATGGAGTCTGAAAGGAAAAGCCTAAGTGTTAGTTTGTCATGTGGAATTTATAGTCTATATTCAACTCTAAGCATAGAATTTAAATAGACCCACAATGCAACTGGATGTCCTGGAAAGGAAACTATCACCCTCAACTAGAGCTTTCAATGAAAGGTGTGGCCAAAGAAGGAGCCAAAGGACAAATGCTAGCACTGGAGAAATAAGTATTTTCTGCCAGGCATTGGATTTTCTACAGAGCCCAAATCCCAACCAAAGACCCATCTTCCCACCAGATCTGCTTTGTTTTCACCCCCTCCTCCTCCCAGTTTCCAGAGTTGTAACCAATAGCCTGCAACACCTTGAATATATCAATTTCCAAAATTATAGCTGTTTCTGTGCTGATTGTAGCATACAAGTGTGTTTCTTCACAATTTAATACCACTGGTCTACAAATCACCCTATAGCAGAGTCTATTCCTTTTTATGATCTTGCAGATGAAAGAAATCTTAAAGGAGCATGCCCTGATTTTCAACTAGTAGCATTTCTTCAGCAATTCGCAAGCCGGGATGGCTTGTGGAAAGGATGACGTCAACATCACTCCATTTATACCCAACTTTAGAAACAAAAGTGGTAACAGAGATAGATAAAGGTGAACTGCAGAAGCTGATCCCAGAAGTAGGTAACCACAATGTGATCTGGACAGAACTGCTTAAAGAGGACTGTGTAGTCTCCAAGGATGATGAAGTATGATAGAAAGACATGTGCTCTGAACAAATGCAAAGTTCTACAATCAGGTTCATATATTCAAGGACATAACAGAGTCTCCATCTTTGGAGATAACTAGAAAAATATGGATTCCCAACTTTTCAAGGAGCCCCTAAGGCCAAGCCAAGGATTTGGGCAAAGACAAAGACCAGAAAGATCCAGTTACTATACCACAAGGCTATTGCAGGTTAGGAGCACTAGAAAGGGCACTCTGAGATGAAGATGAACACATGGGAACATTGGTATGAATATTCTTAAGATAACAGTGGAGCCGAATCAAGCAAAAGAAGAACTTATATTCCTGTATTCTTTCAATGAAGTTACACACCTGTGCTTCAATGAGTCCTGAAGCTACACAATCTTATGTTCACCATTCCAATTCTGAGCCTTGATTATCCCACCTCAGTCACCAGAGTGACAGAATAATGAATCTCAGCCTTGGAAAAGCTGCCTCTCTCCAGCTTAAGCACTCCCTACAGAAAGTAAACAGCTAACAACAGGCTACTTAGCACTCTTAGTCTTAGTCAATCCCCAATCTATGCAACCGTGGTCCCACTAAAGCTACCTCTTGCCCTATTCAGATAATAAGGAAATGTGTAGCCTTTTCTGCTGTAACTGGCCATACCTGAACACTGATGGACTGTGAGGGAGAGTTCCATATTCCAGTACATGGGGTCTAAAAAGGCCCTTTACTGCTCATTTGAGGCCTTTACCCTGGCTAAAGCCCCAATTGTCTTAGTATCTTATACTGAGGTTTGATCCACACTCACACATGTAAAATATTGAATCCCTGGTCACCTTCTTGGGTCAATACTACTGACAGAACAAAATTTAAATATCTGGCACTGGCAAAAGTGCCCAGTGAGAAACTATGTGCTCTTTTAATTCAGTGTACATATGTATAGACAGGCAGACAGATATACATTTGGTAATTAATTCCTGCTGGTATCAGCAAGGAATTAAGGAATGATTAATTCTAGGAGCCTCATCTATTCCTGGCAAGGAGGGAGAGGGAGATTTGGAACAATTAACTCTTTGTGAACCAGAAATAGAGAGTCATGCTCACAGTAAGAAAAATTTTTATACAGGCAATATGCACAGAAACACAGACATTTATACATACACACAGACATGTCAGGACAGACCACCTGTCTTATCAACTCCACAAGTATTCATGCATACTTACATACATTTATATATGCATATATATGGTGGATGGAGCAGAAGCCCCCACAAGTACGTTCCACTGAGCATGCACCAGTACAGGAAAAAGCTCACTCATTCTGGATGAAAATAAAAATAAGTGTCAACCTTTATTGCTCAAAAAAGGAAAAAGTTTCTATCTCTCCAATGCTGAATGAAAGAAACCCAAGTTTATAAGAAAACATCTCTGTCCTTGTCAGTAAGAGGAAGCCCTGCTATTAAGAAAGAACCTGTCTCATGGTAAGAGAAGCCTACCTGCTGTGCTGTGCTGTGCTGTGCTGTGCTGTGCTGTGCTGTGCTATGCTAGGCTACGCTATGCTATGCTATGCTGTGCTATGCTCTCCTTCTGCTGTGCTGTCCTGTGCTGTGCTGTGCTACGCTGTGCTGTGCTGTGCTGTGCTCTGCTCTGCTCTCTGTGTTCTTCTCTGTCTGTTCTGTTTCTTATTGTCATTGTTCTGAGTTCTTCCCTTTTTCAGGATATATGATCACATTGTATTCTAAGCATTTTTTTAAGTTCACAACAAGTTCAAACATAAATTTAAATCATAAAATGAGTAAGAAGTTACAACAGAAGTGTTTACATGTGTTTCCATTAAAACTAGTTATTTAATTAAACATTCACTATCTGTCCCTAGCTCCACAGGTTCATCAAAAGTTTAAATCAATAATTCTTATGTCTGGGTTGACACTATTTTGTCAACAGGCAAGTCATCTATCTGCCTTGTGTCTCATTAATATTCAAGTTTTATATGGATGAACCAAACAATATTTTATTTTTGTCCTTGCACTTACAATAAGTTGTCCATAGCCTGTTTTATGACCTTTTGTTATGAGATATTTTCAGAGCCAACTCAGAAAGAATGTTTTCCCTGATCATAAATCTGTTTCACAACTGCTTTCAATCTTAGTAAAATAGTCTGTGACACATGAAGGGTTACAGAGCCTTGATCACAGCTTTTCTAATAGAGGGCTCAAAATCACTTGTATAAATATAGAATCATTATTAGGAACTATGAAATCATCAATTTTTCTACACAGCACCATTATACGACAATATACATCTTCAATGATCTGAAGAAAATATGCCCAATAGGGTGGACAGATGTCCAGTGATTATTATATTAATTTAATAATAACAGGAAGGGCACATCAGCTACAAGAATGAATCCTGAAATGAGATTGAAAGCCTTGCAATTCAGAATCATCCATCACAAACTGTGCAATTGAATGTGTTGTCTCCAGAACATCACTTGTATGCATTTAGCTTTTCCTAGATGGTTCCTGATCAACCAGCAAGAACAATTCACAGGGGCTAGAGGGATGGATTACTATTAACAGTAGTGGCTGCTCTTCCAGAGGACCCAGCACCCAAATGGCAGCTCAGAACTATATGCAACTACAGTTCCAGGAGAAATGGTAGCCTCTTCCGGCCTCGATGGGCACCAGAATCACAGATGATTCACATACCTATAAAAAACCACACACACATAAAATCTCAAAAACATCACAGGTGGAAAACCACTTACCTTCTCTCAGAAAATGTGTGAAAAAACATGAGACAAAGAGTGAGGTGAAGAGCATCCTTGCCTTGACTGTGCGCTGCAGGCTTCCTGGGCAGTGGGACAGGCTCTTGTAAAGACAGAGTGTCAGAAAAGCAGGCAGGGTGATGTCTACATGCATCCCAGCTACTTTGGAGGCTGAACCTGGAAGATCACAAGTTCTAGTCCAACTACAGTAAAGATCTTCATCTTTACACACACACACACACACACACACACACACACACATTTCCATGCCATAATCCATCACTGAGGCAAGGTAGGCAGGCAGGCAGGCAGGACTCAAGCAAGAACTTGAAGGCAGGAACAGACTGAAAAATAAAAATAAACAAGATATGCTACTTGTTGACTTATTCTCCATGGGTTGCTCAGCCTACTTTCTTATTCACCCCAGAGCCATCCACCGAGAGGTAGCACTTCCCACATCAGCTGGACCTTCCCACATCAACACATCAAGCATTAATAATAATTAATAAATGCCCCGCACATTTAACTACAGGCCAATCAGATGGAGGCATTTTTCCAATTGAGATTCCTTCCTCTCAGATGACTCTAGCTTGATGACAAAAAATATAGCTTATTTCTTATTTTTCTACACTCACAATCTGTGCTACAATTAATGTTCTTGTACACGTCTTCTGGGGTGAACTTCTTTTTGTGCTTATGTGTAAGGAATCTGCAGAAACACTATTATTTAGTTGAAATATGCTCTTCAACTTTACTAACTATGCCCACTTACCCTTGAAAATGGCAGTGCTAATTTATACCTCAAGGTAAAAGAGTTATTATTTCCTCAATTTATGTCACAATAGGCTAAATAATCAACCTCCGGACCTTTCTGAAAGCAGAGACCTATGCTAAGAGTGTGACAGCCAGCCATCTTTTCAGGGTAATTGAGGTTTCTGATTCCACAGACAGCAATGTCAACCATATTCAAACAGTGTGTGAGGTCTTCAGTGTTCCCGTATCTAATCTCCCCAAATAATTCTATGCTAGAGATGGCTGAATGTCAGAAATAAATTCCAAAGTCAACTCCAGAGCTGAAGTCAATCCTGCTGATTGCAAGTTTGAAGCCATGCTGTTAACAACTGCAGCAGCATGAATTTAATGAGCACAAAACAACAGCGTACGTTTTGTACCTGTTTAACTAGGTGATACATGATCCACTTCCTCCTTTGCAAAATGTTCGTATGGCCTGGCGCTCTTATGAGCTCACACTATTGTGAGTCAATGTTGAATGATATTTTATCTAAATTGGAGAGGTAAAGAACCGTGCCTGAGATCACATATTGCCATGTGATAGGGATTCAGCTGAATGCTTTTCAATACTAATATAGGTGTTGGCGGAAGGGATGGTTCAGTGATTCAGGGTCCTTGCTGCTCGTCCAGGTGACCCAAGTTAAGTTCTGAGCTGTCTGAACTCAAGCTCCAGGAGATCCAACACCCTCTTCTGACCTACATGGGTACTCAAACATGCGTAGCATACAAATACACAGATACGCAGACACATAGACACATACAAAGACATACACATACAAGTAAAAATTAAGCAAATCTTAAAAAAATAAATAAATCTGAATGTATTGACTCCATGGAGTATCAACACTGATATTCCATTTGTGAATTATATTAGGTTATGCTAGATCATAAACTCAATTTTTATTGGATTTAAATTACTTTCTGAGAAATTTGACTTAATAACACAGAAAAATACATTCCAATGTCATTAAGTACATCTATCATACATTACTATGCTAAATATTGCCATATGCTTCCAGCTTCAATTAAACCATATCATTATAATAATTCAGGAATATGAATGGGAGAGTGAATGTCACATTCAGGATATGGAATATTTCTAAGTAGAAAACATATCAAGGTTTTTGGTTGTTATATATTGGTTACATACGTAAATGTGAATAAGAGTTTAGTAGGTTGTTTTCTAGCTCTTAAAGTTTCTAATAGAATAGTAGATTCATACTAGATATTTTAAGACTAGCAGTGCAAACACTGGTGGAAGATCTTTCAAGTTGGCTATGTAACATTGAATACCTTTTGTCTGATAGTGCTACTGCTTAAAGACAAAAGAAAAAACATTAGCAGAGATTTCTATAAACTATTTGGACTCTCCAACAAGTCTATGCTCTTGTCTAAGGACTGAAAGAGGTAGTTATAGTCAACACTTCACGAGAAGAGGTAAAGAGTCTGCTGGAGCCTCATGTAACTGCTATGCTGCAGGAGACACTGAACGGAAGGTATGTGGAACTGGACAGATCCAAGTTTGTAGTCAGAGTTATCATTAAATCCATTTTGAGACATACCTGGCATAGTACTGAAATGAAAATCATCACATCGCTCCTGTAAGACTGATACTATGCTAAGGACAACAGAGTCTAAAAACTGTGTCTCACGTTTCTAAAAGCTTTGTTTCACATAAGAAGTGTGACTGAGAAGTGCTTTTCCTGGTTCAGGACCTCTGCCTTGAGACTCAAGGCTGTTATTTAAATGGCTGAAAAGTGCCACTTCTGCAATAGTTCCCACTCGGCAGGTGGCAGGTGGTGCTGAGAGCTGCCAACCTCCACTCAACAGGCTTCAGGCCAAAAATAGATGTAACCTGGCCAGCTGGTGCTCTGGCTCCAGTCTGCTCTGTTCACTGGCCCTTGTTCTGCTGCACCTGCTCAGTGCTTTGCTTAGTAATCAGGACAAGAGCATGTTTTGTGATGTTTTCCATATGTCTAGGAGTTTGTCTCTTCCTACCAGCACCCTCCTTCCAGGCTTGAGACAGGTTCACCTCATACTCTGTAGTCTGAGATACACGTGGTATACACCAGTGGAAAAGGGGAGGGTGGAGTGTGTGTGTGTGTGTGTGTGTGTGTGTGTGTGCACTTGCACACACACTGAGGGAAGCCAGTAGTCAAGTTCAAGTCATCTTCAGGAGCTGCCTCGCATGCACTGTCTACCTTAAAGAAAAAGAACAGACTGGGCCTTTCATTGGTCCAGAACTAACTAATAGGGCCAGGCTGGCTGCCAGCCCAAGGACCCACTTGGCTCCGCCTCCCTGGAGATAAGTCACAAACCCATACCATCATGCCCAGCTGTTTTATCTGTTTAATGTGGATTGGGTTCTTATGCTCACAATGCAAGCACTTGATGACCTGAGCCATCTCGTCAGCCCTAGAATATGTTTTAGCTTGTAGTCAGTGACTTATTAGTTACTTCTTTTGTCTGTGAAAAATATCTGAGAGGAGTGATTAAAAAGCAGGAAAGTTTCATTTGAATTACAGTTTGAAGGAATATAGCCCATCTCTGTGAGGGTGCCATGATGGTGGAGGACTACTTACACCTTTTCAGTAGTCAGGAAGCAGAGACCTTTGTTTTGAAAAGGGCCAGCCATAAAGCCTGCCCCCACAGCAACTGGCTTACATCAGCTAGGCGCCATTTCCTTAAGGTTCCATAACCACTCTAAACAACACCACAACTGGGGATGGACTGTTCAAATTGTAGCTGTCAGGGACAGTTTCACACTAAAACTCTAATGCTTGAAATGTCAACGTTGACAACGTATCACCAAGATGCAGATCTCAAAGGAACAGGCTTGGAGCCTTTGCTAAGTATCAAGCCTATTCTGAAGGTGGGGACACAAAACATTCCTGGAAAGATGTCCAAGGGTGTAAGGTAACATTTGGCAGGTACCCTGCAAGTCTGCACTGAAGTCGGCAAGAGGAAGTGTACTCTCAGCTAATGATCATCACTTCCTAGCCTATCCTATGGGAGTTATAACTTAGACATGGTTTCCTAGGCAAGAGGGACCAAAATCAGCCCGATATATAGCACTATCCAGAGCACTTAAACTCTGGGTAAATCTACCCCAAGGAAAGAGAACTATATTCTCAGTCCATCAAAGAGTCACAGTAAGAAATCAGGAACCCGTTTCCTGGATTCTCTCAGTGACTCATTAGTACCTATTGCTCTTCATGCATCATCCGGAACTAGACCCTGGTGACAGAACATGAGAAACAAAAATTGCCTGTCCTGGTGAGTTTATGGACCATGATGTGGAAGCACAATAAGATGTACTAGCTCTCCTCTGAGAAACATCTTTACTAGTATGTCTTATTCACCATTCCTCTCCCCTGGAGACTCCTTTTACTCCTCTATCACTACACAAGGAAAAATAGAGATGCTACCTACAAGCAGCACCTTCCCTGAGACACAGAACAATTCTTAAACATCACGCTTTTGATCATTACAACAGTCATTATCTGTGGGATGGGTACCAGACCCCCTCGGTTGGTAGCAGAGGCTCTGGGGATTACCTTCAGCTCTAGACACAGGAAGGCTCACAGATGTGTACTTCAGGTTACACTAGGAAGTAGGAACAACTCTAGGTTGTGAAGCTGCTCTTCTAACACATTGTCAACTTTCTAACCCAGCTGACGGTATCAGGTAACTTCGGCCCAGTTACCATGTTTTTCCAGAAATGGAATAGTTCATCTACATGGGAATTCAGTGTTCATACCCCCCTCTCTGAAGCCTCTGAAGAGAGTGATAGAATATAGAGTTGGGTGAGTAGGGAGATGGGGAAGAGGATCCAGGCGAGTTATGAAAGGGAAAGAATGTCAAGTTGACAGCCAGGATTAGTCATCACAGTTGCTCGTGATTGGTCATGTTGAACATGAATGTAAATGAAAAAAGTCCTCTATGAGCTCATCAACTCTTCACTCTCCTAGGACTCTTGCCACTGATAACTATCAGATTCATCTTCTTGAGACAGGCTGAACAAAGTTTGTTAGGATTTTGCCTGTACATATGTCTGTGCACCAATTGCACACCTAGTGCCTACAAAGGCCAAAGAGAGTGCTATATCCTCTGAGACTGGAGTCACAGATGGTTGTGAACTGCTACTGTGGGTCCTGGGAATTAGGAATCAAACCTGGGTCCCTGGGTCCTCAGAAAGAGAAGCCTTAACCACTCATAACCACTGAGCATCTCCCCAGCCCCTTGCATAAGTTTTACATTCACTCTCACACTCAAAACCTGAGCGAGTGTCACTCACTGTCCATCAACAGAAACTGTACTAGTTTCTTTTCTGTTGTTGTCACAGAATACCCTGAAAGAACAGCTTGAGAGAAAAAATGGGTTATTTCAGCTTACAGCTCCTATAAGATAGAGTTCACAATGGTAGAGAAGATATGGCAACAGGTGGAGCAGGAGATGTCTGATCACAATACACCACCTTCAGGAAGCAGAGGTAGAACATCTGTACAGTAGCCTCATATTTCCTCACATGAGGCTCCACCTCATGAAGGTTCCATAACCTTACCCCAGACCACCAACAGCTGGTGGGCATTTCTGTCTCAAAGCACGGAGAGCAAATCCTTTCCTTAGGATGTAGAGTATCTACAGCATGGATTCAACCTCTTTTCAATCCTTGCATCTCAATCTTTTCACAGAACTATAATCACACTGTCTGCCCCTCTGCACAAATCTACACCTCTAAAAATAGGAACATTCACACCTGAGCTATTGCCTTGCTCTTATCTCACAATTTGTACAAAGTGCTGTCCCTAGATATCATCTCCACAGAGGCTGTTCCACTCTGTTTGGGAGTAATCATCTACACTGTTGAAAATGGTCTACGTATTTGTCTCTCTCTCTCTCTCTCTCTCTCTCTCTCTCTCTCTCTCTGTCTCTGTCTCTCTGTGTGTGTGTGTGTGTGTGTGTGTGTGTATGTGTGTGTGAAGGCCAGAGAACAACCTTGGGTGTCATTTCAGGAATGCCATCCATCTTGTTTGATGCAGAGTCTCTATTGGCCTGGAGCTCGCCAATCAGATTACACAAGCAGGACAGCAAGCTCAAATGGTCCTTGTGCCTCTCCCTCCCCAGTTCTCTGATGAAAGCACATGCTGCCCTGTCCAGTATTTATTTGTGTTCTGGGCATCAGACTCAGGTCCTTACGCTTTCAAGGGTAGAGATTTCCCAACTGAGCCATCTCCACAGCCCTGGAGTGTTGATTTTTACGTGTTCTAAATATCATCTTAGGGCCTGGGCCTTTTTAATTTCTGTTTTGCATGACAGACTTCAGTACAGATCCTGGCGAGCAGATGGTTTGTCACTTCCCTCCATCTTCCCTCAGAGCTGTCACTGATAAGCCACTGCTTCCCACAGTGAGTCAAGAAATACAGTCATAGTCATTCCACTCCACCTCACCCCTCCCAGGAATAAAGCTCTTGCTCTCTAGGGTCCCAGAGGAAGTAGAATCTAGGCAGTGTTCTCTGTTATTGCTGATTCTACTTTCCAGTGGAAAACCGTTCAAGTCAATGGTTTCTCTGAATGCACGCAGGGGGCCCATCAACAGCTTACAGCAATGCCTGAGAGGCCTGGCAAAAGTTAGTCTCCTTGGCAACTGGAAGGGATGTTGATTGGCCTAGGAATGTAAAGTCTTGCTAAGAGAACAGTCACACAAACGCCAGTACAATGAATACATGTGCTTAATGGAAAAAATGGCATTTCATTTGAAATTCCAGATTCACTCTGTACTCTACTTGTACATTACAAGATCTGAAATAAGTGTGTTGATTTAAGTCATTTATTGTGAGCAAATGTATGAGACACAAAGGAGTTGGACACATGAAAAAGGCATAGGGGTGTGTGAGCATGCTTCAGTGAAAGATGACCTTCTGGCTCCTCAGCCAAACACAAAAGATAGGTGATCATTATCAAGAACCAATGAGAAGTATGAGAACCAGAAGTTAATGCTGTTGAGGCCCCAATGCAGAGTTCCAAATAAATCCCTGCAGTTAAAAGAAATTTTTGTTTTGAATGAATTTGATGTTTACTGCCTTCTTTTTAACACTAAGACTCAAATCAGTCAACCTACTTGAGGCTGGAAAGATGGTTTAGCAGATAAGAGTGCTGGCTGTCCCTCCAGAGGACCAAGATGTTATTCCTAGCACCCACATGGTGGCTCCAAACTACCTTTAACTCAGTTCCAGGAGAGCCAATGGCCTCTTCTGGTCTCCACAGGCATTAGGCACAAAAGTTATGCATACATACACGTGTAAGCCAAACACCCTTATGCAGAATAAAAACTAAAATAAAACTTAAAAAAAAAGAACTGTATAAAGGTAAAATGTATGTCCAACCTCAAACCATGGGTGAGATCGCTTGCAAAATAGTTTTCAAATGATGGGGACAGAGTTGTGGCATCCAACCCTGGTGGGTACATCTACAATATAACTTCTACACCTAAGGCTCATCGATCACTGTGAAAGAGTAGGCAGAAAGATTCTAAGAGCTAGAGGAACCTGGAGTTCGCTATGAGACTGTCTCCTCCTTGTAAGGTCAAAAGCCACACCCACAGTGTCTCACCAACAGGAAGGCCTAACCCTGAGCTGAGCAAGGGCAACAACAATAGACATATAAAGTGGGCAGAGGGAAGACCAGGCCTTGTGTAGACCTCAACCCTACACAAAGAGCCACAGGCAACGAAGGGAGACTGGGAGAAAAAGTCTTCCCCAGGGAAGAACCATCAACTGGTTAGCCAGTACCAATGGTCAGCCCGAAAACACACACACACACACACACACACACACACACACACACACACACACACGCACGCACGCACGCACGCACGCAAGTAACATTATACAGACCGAGCAGGTTGTATTGAGGGACATACATGTATATACATATGTGCATGTAACAACAATGAAAAAAGAGTCTGTGAATTTGAAGGAGAGCGTGAGAGGGTTTGGAGGGAAGAAAGGGAAGGGAAAATTATCTAATTATATTATTATCTGAAAAATAAAAGGAATAACTAAAAAAAGAATTTTAAAGTAAGCATTTTACTGGGAAAACAGGCATGGGATTATTTTTCCCTGAACAATCTGTCATCTAGCAGTCTCATTAGAAAATAGATTCTATTATTCCGTTGTGTAGATATACACCATCTCAAAGAGCTGAACTTCTACCTGGGGAGTCCCAGGGCAGAGGCAGGAAAAATTCCCAAGCTGAGCTTACCTAGTTCTCTGCCAGCTTCTCTCTACTCTCTGATGGGCCTTCATGTTCCTGTAGGTGGATGATCACTAGCATGGAGGACTAAGGATTTTTTGGTACAATTGCTAGGCTTTGGAAAGGAAAATATAGGATTGAAAAACAAATAGTTTTAGTATAACTATGCCTCAAGCAATATTTGTGTCCTGTATTTTATCTAGCTATTTAAAGAGGTCCTTATTAAATTATCTTATGCAGTATATTCCCAGGAGAATCCCTATTTCTAGACTTCAGATAGAGCTACAAAGCTGTTCCTCACTATGTGTGCCTTAAGGAGAATGATCAGAACAGAAACTCTGTGAATCTTTTAGGGCTTGGTATAAAATACTCTATAGAGAGGAACATTCAATAAACATGTCTGAAGTATCTTTTCTTAATCTTCACTTCCATGTTGTAGCGAAACTGCTCATCTTTAGACCACCAAGCAAAAGTATTATAAGTAGACTAGACATTAACAGAAATGGAGTAGAAATGAAAGGAAAAGATCATAGTGAAAATGAATTCGAGGCAAAGAATACAAACCCCTGAGCTATGAAGACTTTTCATATATATAAGAAACAGAGGGTAATCATCATTTTTTTAAAAGATTTATTTATTGTTATATGTAAGTACACCGTAGCTGTCTTGAGACACACCAGAAGAAGGCATCAGATCTCATTATGGGTGGTTGTGAGCCACCATGTGGTTTCTGGGATTTGAAATCAGGACCTTCAGAAGAGCAATCAGTGCTCTTAACCACTGAGCCATCTCTCCAGCCCCAAGAATCATCATTTCTAGGCATGTGCTGTAAATGTCTTACCTGTTTCCTAAGCTAGGATCACTGTCAGGTATGAGTGGCAAGTACCCCACCATCTTATTCCCTTCCCTCCACCCCCGCACACACTAGAATGACATGCTTAGGCTTGACCAAAGATAAATTTGAGTTAGAAGACATCATAAAAGGTTAGCTCCATTTTCTTAGGATGCAGGCTCACCCCCAGCATTTCCGGTCTAGACCTGGACCGTATATCTCAGCTGTGACATTATAGCAGGGGGTCACCATCTCCTAAGAGAGGCACTTTGACTCATTCTCTTAAGGACTTGCTCTTGTCATGAGGCCTGCTGAGCCACATCCAGCTCCCTCTATACTCTCGCTTCAATAGCCAACCTGAATGACATCACACTGCTGTCTCTTCGCTTGCCTCCTCACACTGGTTTTTAATGTTTGTCCCCACCACCTTAGGTGACACATTCTTAATAAAGAGTACATTTGCTCCACCAAGAGGCAGCTGGGCCTCTTTTCACCTGTGGTACATGCATGTGTACTGTAGGGGTCTAGCACACTTTTGCTCTGAACAGCAAACCTTTGCTTACAACCATCATGAATCTTCCTTAGACTCATCTCCCTATACCCGAAGAAGTCAGCATCCCATGAGGCTTACACTCTCACCTCTTGGGGAGACACCAAGTAAAGAACTGTGTAAGTGAAGCCACTTGTTCCCTGTTTCCAAGTGCCATCACTGCCTGAGGGCATAGCTGGCCTCCAGAGCTCCTGGTGGGTTAAGGCTGAATTGATCTCTGTGTACCTTTGTTGGCTTCTTTCCTGTCCTAGCTTCCCCAGCTTCTTTTCAGGGTCCCTCTAGAAGCACAACCCTAAAGCATCACTTGCATCCAAGTTCTTCTCTGGGTTCTAGTTCAAGGGATCCCACCATGGTACCTATTCTTCTCTACTTACGTTGCTGCCTGCTGCCCTCTTGGTATGGAGTTGGACAAGTCCCCAGGCCCCTGTGGATGATCAGTACTAGTAAGCAGTTTGATTGCATGTCAAGGCTCTCTCCATTCAAAGGAGAAAAAGGGTGGAAAGGCAAAAAGACCGAGATTAGCTTCTGACCACAGATTAAATCATTCTGTTCCACCAGGAAGTGCAGAAGGTTTTGAGACGCCATGCCATTCTTTACA
>JADRCD010224130.1:3705-40457 GCA_019843815.1 Montemys delectorum | reverse complement strand
TTGATCTCTGGTGTTAGAAGTTCTTGGTGTCTTAGAGCTTGACCTTTTGTTGCTGCCCTGCAACTCCCCTTCCACTCCTGAGGCCTGTGCCTCCCAGCTGATCCCGCCTGAGTACTTGGTCTGAAGCTAGTCCTGGAGGGAAGCCCTGTGCTCCCAGGGAGGGGGCAGAGATGTTCGCTGATCCAGCTCTGTCCCTCGGAAGCTGAGAGGCTCCAGTCCCTGCAGTCCTGCAGCTCCCTTGCACTTCCTGAGGCCTATGCCTCCTGGCTGGTCCCGCCTGATTCCTGGGGCTAAAGCCTACTCAGGATGCAGGCCTTCTTCTTGAAGGGAGGGGGCAGAGATGTTCGCTGATCCAGCTCTGTCCCTTGGAAGCTGAGAGGCTCCAGTCCCTGCAGTCTTGCGGCTCCCCTCGAGGTTTTTTTTTTTTTTTTTTTTTCAGGTTCCCAACTCATCCTCACTCTTGGACACTTTGGCTAAGGTCACTCCCATTGAGTCCTGGGAGCCTCTTACATATTCTACTTTAATCCTCTTTTATCCCTCTAAGTACTTGCATCCCCTCTTCATTTATTTTTCTGTTGCTGTCACTTATCTTACCTGGTCTTAAACCTTATTCTTAGTATTTTTTTGTTTGTTTGATTCAACAATCAGTAAAGTGTTGAAAAGATTAGAAATTATACAAAAACAAACTTTACATTTATCCATACGTTTATGTGGCCTCATCCATCAGAATTTATCATGCACACTGCTAATTTAGACGATTCCTATACTGTGGCTTATTTTCTCACCCAACACTGCTGTGTCAAGTTGACAATTATGGCTAACTAGAATACCAACCAGTAACATTTTGCTTCTTTGTGAAGAATTTCATTTAACCTTCATGATAATAGTGGTTTTCTATCAGGAAATTCAGGTTTTGTTAGAATACTTTTGATTCTGTTTTCACTTTCAAAGACATTCCTGTATAGATACAGCTTATTACACAATAGTTGACATTTTACTTTTTTGATACTTTCAGATGTCTATCACGGTACTACTTCTTGATATGTTTATTTTGAGGCAAATTCCTATTACCAACTTCACACTTCATCTTCTCTTCATCATGCATAATATATGGGTTTTATTCCTTTCTAGGTACCTCTCAAGTTTTCTCTTTGTTGTACCTTTTCAGCATTTTCTTGAAGTTCAGGAGATTCTTGAATTTATGCTTTGGGAGAGTTTTACGTCAAATTTGGGAGTTGCTTTGTAGAAAAATCCTCAGCTTTGTCAAATTCTGTCTTCACTCCCACTGGGATAGCAGTTACACACATGTTAAAACGGTTGTTATCCACAAGACTGCTGACAATATCTTTGCTCAGTCTTTGTAGAATTTGATTTGGATAGATTCTAATGTTGTGTCTTCCAGTTTAATTTCTCTTTTCTTTGTCAATGCCTGTTACTATATTATTAACCTACCTAGTTCACTAACCACTTAGAAATTGTATTAAATTCTAGAAATGTATCTATGCCCTTTAAGTACATCTTCCCTTTCTCTTTTAAGGAAACACACTGTCCCCCCATTTTGAAGATGGCTGCGCTTCTTCTGCCCCTTCATATGACTTTGTTTTTCTATTTGCACACAATACTAGCATTCAGATTCCCTTTAGTTATCCTATTTATTGTATTTGAGCCCATACTTCCTGTTTGATTTTGACTTAATTATGTTAAGTGTCCTATTTCCAATAATAGTCACATTTTGAAGTTATGACAGCAATGTAAGAGTGGAGGGAAACAAATCAGTTTAAATACTCCTGGGTAGGTACCATCTTTCTTTTAGATTTCTGAGGGAGGGTATATATGTGAGAGAGAGAGAGAGAGAGAGAGAGAGAGAGAGAGAGAGAGAGAGAGAGGAGGGGGTGCATGCTGAGTACATGGTAATCCACACACCTACACATGCAGTTCTGCCTGCCTGCTTTTAAGGCTTGGCCAATTTTAAATTATTCCCAAGTGTATTGGGCTTGCTATACCATTGTAGTAGTCCAGCTGCCATGATTACCAATGGGTATTCTGGAAAGAGATAAGGGATTTGGAAAGCCATTTTACGTTACCTTTACCACGAGGAAAGGATATAAAAAATTGACCGACACTGATATGTAATTATTCAGCCATTGTTCACTCAATACCTCTCATTTTAATCAGGCAGATAGAATAAATAAGGCAAAACCATTCCCACAAGTTCATCAGCCACCTGGCCCAATCAGCAACTTCCTCTTCAGTCTCTGAAGGCAGGACTTCGGGTGTAACTGGAACTTGGACAGAGGCGTGGCAGTTAGCAGGAGGTGGGCAGAGAGGTGTGGTTATCTGGCAGGCAGGAATCTGAAGAATCCGCCCTCTCACAGGGAGGTTACGTACCATGAAGCTCCACTGCTTTGAGTCAGTTTATTCTTTAAAAGGAAGGCCTGCTTTGTAATTTCATATTATAGAGTTGGATCAATTTGAAGTCTACAGCTAATTTTAATATCTCCACTAACTACCCTTTACAAATAAGGAGACACTGATAGGAACACTAATTAGGGACCGTGAAGTCTTGTGGTTTTAGAAATTATTTGAAAGAGTATAACCTATGTCTCTTGTAGTCCTTGACCAAATTCATGTGGTTTCATTTTTTTCTTTTTTGATATGACCCTATTTTTTTCCTGCTAAGGACTTGAGATTTCTCCTTTCCAGAACTTTGACTCTTCTAGCTGTCTATTTCCTCTCTCTTCTTTAATCTGTCACATAATTGATAGCTGCTTTGGCCTCTACAAACTTGTTTTTGTTGTTGCTGTTGTTGTTGTTGTTGTTTTGTTTGTTTGGTCTCTTTAACCCAGTAATACTTTTGTAGTTTTCCACTCTATTCTTTGCCATACAAAACAAGGAATACAAGTAAGGTAAATGTAGGTTTAGTTTGTTTCCTTGTTTTTTTTCCCTGAGAGATCATAGTATGTGTTCAGTTTCTGCAACACCTGCTTCATATATTTTTGGGATATTTGATAGATAGATAGATAGATAGATAGATAGATAGATAGATAGATAGACAGATAGGTAGATAAATGAGCATTTTATGCATCTATAAAGTGTATTTTGATTACAGTTTCCTCCGGCTCCTCCTAAGTTCTCTCAGATTCCCCTTCCCCTCACTTCCCAATGTCACATCATTTTAAAACAACAACAAAATTCAATTTGTTCTGTCTTAATACAAATGTGTAGGATGGTGACCTACCAGGAGCCAGACCCTTAAGAAAACTGTCTCTCCCTCCTTAGCATCTATCGACTGTCAATAACTCCCCAGCTCAGGGTGGTGGCTCTTGAACTCTCCCTCCATGCTGCAATGCTGACTTTCCTGTTCTTGTGTATGCCTTGTGCTGACAAACACAGCTGTCATCATGAGTGTAACAGTCTTGCCATGTTCAGAGATCACCACAGTCCTCCCTATACTCTGGTACTTAAAAATCACCCCTTCTTCCATCATAGTCCATCTTCTTACACCTTAGGTAGAAGATATGTTATATAGAAGCCCCATTTGTGGAAAAGCACTCCACAGAAACTAATATTCTGCACTCTGACCAATTGTAAGTTTCTACATTAACTACCACCTATTGCACTATTTTCTGCTGAGTTTTCAGATCTGAGCTAATTATGGGTATAAAGATATCAACTTATTGGACAGATTAGTACTATCTCCATTTAGCAGAATAATTGTAGAAAGTTCACCCCTAGAGCCTGTTAGCTTCCCTGCCATGTCTTCTTACCCAGATGTACAGTACAAGGCATGCATTTTTCCTGTGAAGTGGGTCTGAAACTTAATCAGAAAGCAGTTTGGTTCACATAATATTTTTGCCACTAGCACCCATGGGCACATCTTGCCCATTGATTCTTATTTGTAGCTCTCAGTGTTCACAGCTGGGTAAGACTCTTGATAATATATCCAACAGCCTACATAGAATTATATAGGTGGAAGCTTCCTCATCAGGAGCACATGACTTCTCTATGTCCTGTGACCAAAGTGTATAGTGTATTCAGTAAAAATGCCTTACTATCAAATTCTGGTAGGGAGCCAAGGAGGATGACAATAACATCCATTGTTTAGTAGTCTCTGGGACAGCCCTGAACAACATCTCAGGAAAAGCTGCACATGCCTGATTCCAAGCTTTTTATTTGTCATCCTGTGGCTCTTCGGAGATGCATGATGGCCTGTGTACACTAACAACAATTAACATTTCCATTAATGTCTGTGTGGGTGTGTAGGTGAAGTACATATAATAGTAGGTCTGTCATAATTGCAGGGTTAAAGGTCAAAGTCAAGACTTCGCCCATGCTAGGAAACAGCGTTTATACTGAGGTGCACCTAAAGCCGTGTCTTTCTTCTGGAATAGAAGAGGGTATCTCCATTTTACCATCCTGACTGTAAAGAAATGTTCTGTGTTCATGGTTCTCCTTTAACTTATTTTTTTAAAGATGTATTTATTATTATATATAAATATTTACTATTATAAATAAATACATGGTAGCTGTCTTCAGATACACCAGAAGAGAGCATCAGATCTCATTATTGCTGGTTGTGAGCCACCATGGGGTTTCTGGATTTGAACTTAGGACCTTCAGAAGAGCAGTCAGTGCTCTTACCCACTGAGCCATCTCGCCAGCCCCTCCTTTAACTTTTGAAGGGAAAAGTCTTTATAAAAATGCTCTTCCGAAGGTCCTGAGTTCAATTCCCAGCAACCACATGGTGGCTCACAACCATCTGTGATGAGATCTGTCGTCCTCTTCTGGTGCGTCTGAAGACAGTTACAGTGAATAACGCCGGATCGAGCAGAGGTCCTGAGTTCAATTCCCAGCAGCCACATGATGGCTCATGGCCATCTGTACAGCTACAGTGTACTCATACCCATAAAATAAATAAATAAATCTTTAAAAAGAAAAAAAAACGAAGTTTGACCTTTTTTAAAAAAAAAATGTTTTACCTGGTTGCATGATTTTAAGTAAAATCTGGTTTTGGTCTTCTAGTCTGAATTATTTTGAGGTAATGAGAGCATACTTCATTTGTTTTCATTGGGATAAGAAGAATTAAACATTTGTTACCCTAAAAGGAAGTCAGTGCATGTCAATAAACCTTGGAGGAAAATCAATTCTAAATATTTAATTCTTGGATTTTATTCTTCCTATTTGTTAAAGATACATTTTTTTTTTTTACTGAAGGAAGTTTTATATTACATAATAATAAAAGCCCATTTGTTGTTTCTCATGAACACAGCAGTGCCTAAAACTAAAAAAGTAAATATAGATGCATGTTTCTGGTTTTTTCCCAGGTGCATAAAAATGTTGATTTCCAATTGGTAATCATTCTCTCTGTCTTTGTCTCTCTGTATCTGTCTCTCTATCTCTGTCTCTCTCTGTGTCTCTGCCTCTCTCTCTCTCTCTCTCTCTCTCTCTCTCTCTCTCTCTCTCTCTCTCATGAAACTCAACGTGAAAAACTTAGGACAATATTTATAAAATGCCAATTAAAGAGTTGGCATCTGTTCACTCTCTTAGTATGGTTACCAGTGACATGTGGGGATAATACAAAACAAACTGCATAATTTCTAGCAGCCAATTTATGCCCATAGTTACATTTTTTTCTGAATTCAGCTATGAATATCATAATTGGAAAATTGTTTTAAAATGTAAAGCAGCAAGAAATTAACTTTGCCCATACCTTAAACCCATGTTCATACACTAGGCTGCTTGTTTTATTCTGCCTAATTTCGTACCTGATTTCCCACTAATTCTCTTCTCTTTCCAGGAAAACTGTTGGAGTTTTTTGCTGTGGACCCAGTTCTATTTCCAAGACGCTTCATAATCTGAGTAACCGGAACAACTCATATGGGACAAAATTTGAATACAATAAAGAATCCTTCAGCTGAAGCCTTAGGAGACTACTGGGGACTCTAAAGAGGAACAAGTGCAATTTCTAAGACTTAGAGACTCGGCTGAATCAAACAGCTGTGCTATACCAAAGGGTTTGCTATTTATGATTATTTGAAATGAGAATTCAGAAAATGTGGCAAAATGACATGGTTAATCTGCAAGCCAAAGGGGCCCTGAAGAATATTTGATGTGGAGATTCACATTTTGATGGGCAAATTAAAAGAATGCTGTTAGACGCACACTGTTGATTTTTATGGGAAATTCAAGAACTCTCTAATGAGGAGCTGAACTCACTTACACTGAAGTTGATAGCCATAGCCCTCTTTAAATTGTTTTCGGTTGAACAGATTCAAGATTGAACAGAATTAAAAATTCATTGAAACTCAGACTCCATTTTCTATGTTGTGCATAAGTGGAGTAGCTTTAATTTGGGTAGGCTCCAGGCAAACACTGGGAGGTTGAAACTGTAGCACAAAATTTTGTATCAATACGGGTACTTGATGTCTGCTGCTTCACTACTGACTCTGGTGCCTCCCTGTGGCGTTCCTAACCTACATGCTCACAGGCCTTTTGTGGATGTAGCATTTACCTTCTTCTTTTTGTATCTTATCTTCTGTCTAGCAAAATCTGCTGCTCCTTAGCCAACCTTTGACACAATAATTTAATACAATTGTTTGATCACCAATCTGTTCAATTTAGTGCTATGGCATAGTACTGGAAACTGAAAGCATAGCCCCCCTAATGTGCTTTTGTAAGTTTATGCTTAGGCACCAAAGAGCTTTGGATCTTGCACCAGACACAGAAGCACGAGACTTCTCTCCTGGGACTCACTTTGATTTCAGATAAAAAAAAAATGTGGGAATCATGAAGTGATACCCTGCTTTGCTTTCTACAAAAGTAGAACTTCAGTATTTATTCAAATTTGAGTTTAGAATCACTAATATTATTTTTGCACTGTTTGATATCATGGTGAGTTACCAGATTTAAGTTCCCTGTTCATGTGATCTCATTATTTAATATTCATGAATCAGAAGGAGAATCTACTTTACTACCTTAATAAAGGAGATATTCATACAGTTTATCAATTTACTTTGGTACACAACTATTAACGCTATCACATAACACACATTACTGAAATTAGCACCTTGCCTTATGCTTTTGTATATTACATGATAACAATAAATCCTGTTATTATTTGGTTTTTATGTGATTCAATAACTAACAGACAAGTATACCAAAACATCTAGCACCCAATACCCAGCAGTATATTTAGTTACACATGTTTTTTTTTTAATCCTTGGAACACTTTCTCTTCCTGCCTATGGGCAATGTGCAATGCTCAATGTAGATTGAACTGTGGAGACATAAAAACTATGAGATCTTGACAATGCTGTCTAAATTAGAAAGGGTTTTCACAAAACACATGTTACAAAAAACTCATAAAAAGAAACTTGGGTTTGTCCAGGCTTGATGTGCAATACTGACTCCTTCCTAATCATAACTTATTCATATGACTATGTGAATTCATGACATTCAATAATTCAGGTCGAACTTAGAAAAAAAACATGATATTTCAGGCTTGCCTGTTATGTTGAGTGAACTTCCTTGCCTAATCTAAATTCCAGTGCATGTTCAAGCATCTATATGTTAAACATAGTTTATTTTTGAACCGGAATAAATTAAAGCTTTAAAACACATATAAAAGACAGCTTCATTTCTTTTGATAGATTCTGTGGTAGCAGTTACTGTTGTATAAGCCTTAAATCACTAATTTTGATGGCAATAAATATTAAAATTAAAATGGTATCCATGGAATTTCTATAAGTTTACCTTTGCAGCAGATAAATCAGCAATTTCGAGGAGAGGGAGTTGTTGGTTTGTGAAAAAAGAAAAATAATTGAAGAAGTACTGCCTAACTACATACTCGCATGATAACCTTAAGAATTTGGGTTCTACTGCTGCTAATGTCACAGGCTGGTATTTGTTTGTGGCAAATTAATTCTCATACTGACCATAAGATTTTGTATCTGTGCTTGGAAAGTAGTATAAAATAGTACTTACTTTGTCAAGTGTTTTGAAACAAAGACTCATGTAGAACAAATCATCCACAGACTTGCTATGTAGCCAAAGATAGCCTTGAACTTCATTTCCTGCTGTCTAGAATTACAAACATGCACATACCCAAGTATGAATTATCTTATGTAATATATCTTTTTTGAGAAAGTAATGAAATCATGATATGATATATAGCATATTGGATATAATTTGGGGACATAAGCATTTTCAAACAGCAAGATCATATATTTAAGAATCTGTAGAGGACATAATTTCTACATAGGTCTCTCTCCCTGTATATTCCTTTTTCTTTAAGAAATTATCATTAAATTTTAGGATGATACTAACAAATTTATTTCATAGATAGAATCTAATTTATATACTTCTAAGAAAGAATTCAGTAAAACTTTAAACCAGTTTTAAGGTTGCTTCTCATTTAGGTAAGGGGAAGAGACTGTGTTTTTACATATATCTAATACCAAAAAGCTCAGAATATACATATATATGTGTGTGTATATGTGTGTGTGTGTGTGTGTGTGTGTGTGTGTAGGTGTATATGTCAATATGATGTAGATATATAATTTGTACTTACATATATTGTATAAATATATACACTATATTTTATATGTAATGTATATATATATGCATGTATGTGTATGTACATACCATAGTAGATAGATAGATAGATAAATAGATTGATAGATATGTCATATATACACATACATACATATATGTGTATATATATATACATATATATATATATGTATATATATATATACACATGTGTGTGTGAATATATACTACATGTGTGCCTTTAGACTATGGCTACAGAAGGAATCAGATTCCATGAATATATGTATATTTATATCTTTGTATGTATGTATATAATGAGAGAGAATGAGAAACTATATTTATCCAGATGTTTAAGGCTTAGTCCTCTTCAAAATTAATGTCTTATAAAAAAGAAATGCTACTTAAATCATAATTGACAATATAACTGTGAAAACACAGACATTCTTAAAAAGCACAGTGGACAAACTATATGAGGAAATATTTTCTGCACACTTTGTAATTATGACTTACCCAATCAATGATTTCTTTAAAAACTTATTGAAAAAAAGTAATGGACTTAAATTAAAGAGCACTGTTAGAAATTCATTAGAGAAAAAGATGACATTGTCATCAGTAAATAGATATAATTGTTACATTGATGTTAAATAATGTTCATTATATTAGCAATATTTTTATGTCTTTTTTATTTTATTTTTTTACTTATTCACTTTATATCCTGCTCATTGTGCTTCTCCCAGTCACACCCTCCTACAATCCTTGTCGTTTCCCCTCTGCTTTTCTTCTGAGCATGTGGGAATCCAACTGAGTATCTCCATCCTAGGATTTTAAGTCTCTGCAAGGCTAGATGCTATCTCTCACTGAGGGTAGACAAGGTAGCCCAGGTTGAAGAACATATCCTTTATACATTCAGGCATCAGCCTTTGGGATAATCCCCCAACACACTCCAGTTTTTCAGAACCCACATGAAGACCATGTTGCAATCTTCTACATAAGTATTTGGAGGCTCAATTCACCAATAAAAAGACATAGACTATCAAATTGGGTAAGTAAACAGGACCCAATATTATGTTGCATACAGGAAACACATTTCAGTGACAAAGAAAGACACTACCTCAGAAGAAAAGTCTGGAAAATAATCTTCCAAGAAAATGATCCCAAGAAACAAGCTGGAGTAGCCATTCTAATATCGAATAAAATTGACTTTCAAGCTAAAGTAATCAAAAAAGATGAGGAGGGACACTTCATACTCATCAAAGGTAAGATCTGCCAAGATGAACTGTCAATTCTGAACCTCTATGCTCCAAATGCAAGGATATCTACATTCATAAAAGAAACTTACTGAAGCTCAAAGCACACATTGCACCTCACAAAACACCCCACTCTCTGCTGTAGACAGATCATGGAAACAGAAACTAAACAAAGACATAGTAAGACTAACAGAAGTTATGAAACAAATGGATTTAACAGATATCTATAAAACATTTTATCCTAAAACAAAAGGATATACCTTCTTCTTCTCAGCACCTTATGGTACCTTCTCCAAAATTGACCATATAATTGGTCACAAATAAGGCCTCAACAGATACAAGAAGATTGAAATAATTCCTTGCATCCTTGTAGCCAACATCAAACTGAATGCAGACACACTTGAAGCAATCCCACTAAAATCAGGTACTAAACAAGGTTGCCCAGTTTTTCACTACTTGTTCAATATGGTACTTGAAGTTCTAGCCAGAGCAATTAGACAATAAAAGGAGATCAAAGGGATACAAATTGGAAAGAAAGAAATCAAATTATCACTTTTTGCTGATATGATAGTATAGTACTAAGTGACCCCAAAAATTCCACCAGAGAACTACTAAAGCTGATAAACAACTTCAGCAAAGTGGCTGGGTATAAAAGTAACTCAAGCAAATCAGTAGCCTTCCTCTACACAAAAGATTAACAGGCTGAGAAAGAAATTAGGGAAACAACACCCGTTAGAATAGTCACAAATAATATAAAATACCTTGGTGTGACTTTAACTAAGCCAGTGAAAGATCTGTATGACAAGAACTTCAAGTCTCTGAAAAAGGAAATCAAAGAAGATCTCAGAAGATAGAAAGATCCCCTATGCTCATGGATTGGAAGC
The DNA here is from genome assembly GCA_019843815.1 of Montemys delectorum. Taxonomy (NCBI): domain Eukaryota; kingdom Metazoa; phylum Chordata; class Mammalia; order Rodentia; family Muridae; genus Montemys; species Montemys delectorum. The sequence continues at coordinate 29,776 of JADRCD010224130.1, read as the reverse complement.
ATTAATATCGTAAAAATGTCCATCTTGCCAAAAGCAATCTACAGATTCAATGCAATCCCCATCAAAATCCCAACTCAATTCTTCACAGACTTGGAAAGAGTAATTAGCAAATTCATCTGGAATATCAAAAAACTTAGGATAGTGAAAACTATTTTCAACAATAATAGAATCCCTGGTAGAATCACCATCCCTGAACTTAAGCTTTACTACAGAGCAGTTGTGATAAACACTGTATGGTATTGGTACAGTGACAATCAAGTGGATCAGTGGAATAGAATTGAAGACCCAGAAATGAACCCATACACCTAGAGTCACTTGGTCTTTGACAAAGGAACTAAAACCATCCAGTGGAAAAAAGACAGCATTTTCAACAAATAGTGTTGGCTCAACTGGCAATTACTGTGTAGAAAAATATAAATCTACCCATTCCTATCTCCTTGTACAAAGCTCAAGTCCAAGTGGATCAAGGACCTCCATATAAAACCAGATACTCTGAAACTAATAGAAAAGAAAATGGGAAAGAGCCTTGAGCACACAGGCACAGGGGAAATTTTTCTGAACAGAACACCAATAGCTTAAGCTCTAAGATCAAGAATCTACAAATGGAACCTCATAAAATTGCAGAGCTTCTGTGAGGCAAAAGACACTGTCAATAGGATAAAACGGCAACCAACAAATTGGGAAAAGATCTTTACCAATCCTATATCTGATAGAGGGCTAATATCCAGTATATACAAAGAACTCAAGAAGATAGACTCCAGAGAAGCAGAGTGGTTGTACCAGTTTGCAATCCTACCAGCAATGAAAGTGTTCCTCTTTCTCTATAACCTTGCCAGAATCTGCTGTCACCTGAGTTTTTGATCTTAGCCATTCTGATTGGTGTAAGCTAGAATCTGAGGGTTGTTTTGATTTGTATTTTCCTGAAGACTAAGGATGTTGAACATTTAAAATGTTAGCCCCTTTCCTGGTTTCTCCTCTGAAAAAAAAACTCTATTCCTTCCCTCCTCCCCCTGCTCACCAACCCACCCTCTCCTACTTCCTAGCCCTGGTATTCCCCTGCACTGGGGCATAGAACCTTCACAGGACCAAGGGCCTCTCCTCCCATTGATGACCAACTAGGCCATCCTCTGCTACATATGCAGTTGGAGCCATGGGTCCCTCCATGTATACTCTGGTTGGTGGTTTAGTCCCTGGGAACTCTGGGGGTAGTGATTTTTTTTTTTTAATTTTTGTTCTACCTATGGGGCTACAAAGCCCTTCAGCTCCTTGGGTCCTATCTTTAGCTCCTTCATTGGGGACCCTGTGCTCAGTCCAATGGTTGCCCGAGAGTATCTACCTCTATGAGCGTCTCAGGAGACAGCTATATCAGGCTCCTGTCAGCAAGCACTTGTTGGAATCCACAATAGTGACTGGGTTTGGTGACTATATGTGGGATGGATCCTCCAGACAGTCTCTAGATGGCCTTTCCTTCAGTCTTTGCTCCACACTTTGTCTTCCTTCTTCTTGAGTTCCATGTGGTCTGTGAATTGTATCTTGGTTTTTCCGAGCTTCTGAGCTAATCTCTACTTATCAGTGAGTGCATACCATGTGTGTTCTTTTGTGATTAGTTCACCTCATCCAGAATGATATTTTGTAGTTCCAACCATTTGCCTATGAATTTAATAAATTCATTATTTTTAATAGCTGATTAATATTCCATTGTGTAAATGCATCACATTTTCTGTATCCATTCCTCTGTTGAGGGACATTTGGGTTCTTTCCAGTTTCTGGCTTTCCAGTTTATTATAAATAAGGCTGCTGTGAAATTAGTGGAGCATATGTTCTTATTACATGTTGGTGCATCTTCTGGGTGTATGCCCAGGAGTGGTATAGCTGGGTCCTCTGGTAGTACTATGTCCAGTTTTCTGAGGAACTGCCAAACTGATTTCCAGAGGGGTTGTACCAGCTTGCAATCCCACCAGCAATGGAGGAATATTCCTCTTTCTCCACATCCCTACCAGCATGTTCTGTCACCTGAGTTTTTGATCATAGCCATTCTGACTGGTGAACCCAAAAACCCTATTAAAATAGGATACAGGACTAAACAAAGAATTCTCAACTGAGGAATAGTGAGTGGCTGAGGAGTACCTAAAGAAATGTTCAACATCCTTAGATATCAGGGAAATGAAAATCAAAACAACCCTAAGTAACCCACATATTAATTGAGTTATTTGGGTTGTTTGTATGTCACTTCTTGAGTTCTTTGTAAATTTTTGATATTAGTCCTCTGTTAGATGTAAGGTTGAAGATCATTTTCCTATCTGTAGGCTTCCGTTTTGTCCTATTGACATGGCCTTTACCTTGCAGTCTCATTGATGTTCTGTTCAGAAAAGTATCTCTTGTTCCAAAGCATTAAAGTGCATTTCTCACTTTCTCTTGTATGAGATTTAGTATATGGTGAGGTCCTTCATCCACTTGGACTTGAGTTTTATGCAAGGTGATAAATATAGATCTATTTTCTTTCTTCTACATGAAGATATCCAGTGAGACCAGCACCATTTATTGAAGATGCTTTCTTTTTTCATTATATGCTTTCCGATACTTTATCAAAAATCAAGTGTCCATAGGTCTGTGAGTTTATTTCTGAGTCTTAGATTTGATTCCATTTATCACCCTGTCTGATTCTGAATTAATAATACTCTGTTTGTATCCCTAAACTATGGTTCAAGAGATTCTGGCACAAACGCAGGAAAATAAAGGAAGTTCTAAATGTGAAAGTCTGAGCCATTTTAAATATGATTGCCCTAGGAAACCAGGGGCCACATGCAGGCAACTGTCAGACAGTGCCCGGAGAACCTGTCCTCGATGCAAGAAGGGGAAGCATTGGATCAGCGATTGTAGATTCAAAAAAAGCATTCAAGGTTCAACTTTACTCAGGGGGGCCAGGGCAAATCTCTAGGTTCCATGATGTTTGCATAATGTAAACACTGCAGTTTCTGTTAGGCACCAAAGTCCCAGGAACTAGCAAGCCTTCAGGAGATGGGTTCATATCTCGGTGGGTGGACTTCCATGTGGCTACTTCTGAGGGGAGATGACAGTCTGCAGAGAGCCTTTGTTTAGCAACCCAGGTGGGATAGTGGCTTCAAGGCGGAGGCTGGCAGTGCATCCAATGTCTTAGCTGAAGTGGGAGGTAACAAAATATATCTTGAGGTCAGGGATGGGATTCTTCCTGAAGTTCTTCTACTGTTCAGAATTGTTTTGAATATCCTGGGTGTTTTTGTCATATGAAGTTGAGAATTGCTGTTTCAAGGTGTCTAAAAACTTGTATTTGAAATTTGATGGGGATTGCATTGAACCTGTAGATTTCTTTTGGTAAGAGGGCCATTTTCATTATGTTAATCCTACCTATCCATGAGCATGGGAGATCTTTCTATCTTCTGATATCTCCCTCAATTCATTTCTTCATTGACTTGAATTATTTTCATACAGATCTTTCATATACTTGGTTACAGTTACATCAAAATGTTTTGTATTATTGCTGGCTATTGTAAAGATTGTTGTTTCCCTTATTTCTTTCTCTGCTCATTTATCATTTATATAAAGGAGGGCTACTAATTTGTTTGAGTTAATTTTGTATTGTTTTTGTTTTCATTTTTTGTTTTTGTTTTTTGTTTTTGGGATTTTTTGTTGTTGTTGGGTTTTTTGTTTGTTTGTTTGTTTTTCAAGACAGGGTTTCTCTGTATAGCCCTGGCTGTCCTGGTCCAGCCACTTTACTGAAAGTGTTTTTCAACTGTAGGAATTCTCAGGTAGAATTTTGGGGGTCACTTATATTTCCTATCATATCATCTGCAAATTCCAATACTTTGACTTCTTCCTTTCCAATTTGTACCTCCTTAATCTCCTTTGTTTGTCTTACTACTCTGACTATAACTTTAATTACTATATTCAAAGGACAGGGAGAGAGTGGACAGCCTTGTCTTGCCCCTGATTTTAGTAGAATTGCTTCAAGTTTCTATCCATTTATTTTGATATTGGCTATTGGCTATTGGCTTGCTGTATATTGCTTTGACTATGATTAGGTATATGCCATGTATTCCTGATTGATTCCTCTAATGCGTTTAAGATGAACAGGTTGGATTTTCTCAAAGTCTTTTCCAGCATCTAATGAGATGATCATTGATTTTTTTTTCAGTTTGTTTATATGATGGATTAATTTGATTGGTTTTTGAATATTGAACCATTCCTGAGTCTATGGTATGCAGCCCACTAGAAGATGATGTATGTTATCTTTAATGTATCCCTGCATATTGTTTGTGAATATTTTATTGAGTATTTTGCATTGATTTTCATAAGCAAGATTCATCTGACGTTCTCATTCTTTGTTGAATCTTTGTGTGGTTTAGGTGTGATGGTGACTGGTCTCATAGAAGTTAGGCAGTGTTCTTTCTGTTTCTATTTTGTGGACTAGTTTGAGGAGTATTAGTATTAGCTCTTCTTGGAAAGTCTGATAGAATTCTACACAAAACCTTCTGGTCCTGTTTTTGTTGTTGTTGTTGTTGTTGTTGTTGTTGTTGTTGTTGTTGTTATTGTTAGGAGATTTTCAATGACTGCTTCTCTTTCTTTAGGGGTTATATGGATTTTTAAGTAGTTGATCTTGATTTCACCTTATTAAGTACCATCTGCCTAGGAAATCATTCATTTTCACTTTGGTAAAGTCTAGGCTTTTGAAGTAAGATTCTCATATTCTTCAGTGTCTGTTCTTATGTCTCCCTTTCATTTCTGATTTTATTTCCTTGCATACTGTCTCTCTGTCTTTTGGTTAATATGGCTAAGGATTCATCTTGTTGATTTTCTCAAAGAACCAGATCTTGGTTTTGTTGATTCTTTATATGGTTTTGTTTCTATCTGATTGATTTCAGCCCTGATTTTGATTATTACCTACCTTCTACTCTTCTTTTGAGCATTTCCTCCCTTTTTTCCAGAGATTTGTTTTAATCTCCATATTTCCTCCTGTGAGTCTTTTGTTCTCCCTTCTTAGAAGCACTGAAACATCTGCACTTTTGTCTTCCTTGTACTTGGGCTTCATATGGTCTGTGAATTGTATCTTGGGTGTTCCGAACTTTTGGGCTAATATTCACTTATCAGTGAGTGCATACCATGTGTGTTCTTTTGTGACTGAATTCCTCACTCAGGATGATATTTTCAACTATTTCCAAATTCCAACCATTTGCCTGTGAATTTCATGAATTCATTGCTTTTAGTAGCTGAGTAGTACTCCATTGTGTAGATGTATCACATTTTCTGCAGCCATTCCTCTGTTGTGGGACATCTGGGTGGCTTCCACATTCTGGCTATTATAAACATGGCTGCTATGAACATAGTGGTACAAGTGTCCTTACTACATGTTAGAGCATCTTCTGGCTATCAGTGGTATAGCTGAGTCCTCAGGTCCAATGTTCTGAGGAACCACCAGTCTGATTTACAGAGTGGTCGTACCAGCTTGCAATCCCACCAGCAACAGAGGAGTGCTCCTCTTACTCCACATCCTTGCCAGCACTTGCTGTTACCTGCGTTTTTGATCTTAGACATTCTGACTGATGTGAGATGGAATCTGAGGGTCATTTTGATTTGCATTTCCCTGATGACTAAAAATGTTGAACATTTCTTTAGGTGCTTCTCCGTCATTCTAGTTTCCTCAGTTGAGAATTCTTTGTTTAGCTCTCTTCTCCATTTTTAAATAGGGTTTATGACATGGTATTTTACTCTTAGAGAGTGTCATTCAAGAATACATTATATGTTTATCATGTTTATCCTTTTCTCCTCTCCTTAACTCCGCGTGGATCTACCTCCCACATTGTTACTTTGGAGGCATTAACAAATGTCTGCTCACCTTAGGTTGGGAACTGATTACAGACTAAATTAAGGTTACCACTAAAATATAACTTGGTAAACTAATTTGTTTTATCGGGCTTTTCACAGCAATATGAGTGAGAGTTTACTCACCACATCACCTGTTGTGGATGATGACTCCCACACCTAAACTCAGATCTTACTGCACAACTTGCAAAGAACTTACTTAACAGGATGAAGAATGTATTTTGTAGGCATTTTCAGTTGGTATGAACTTCATTCAGAAAACTCTACATCTTTTAAGTATCTTCTCCAGTCAGTCGATTTGATTCTGAAATTTTTGTCTCTCAGAATTCTCTTACAGTTTATATATGCTTCGGGATGAAGGAACCTAGTATATCTGTTCTGTGTCCGTGACTTCCTGAAGCCTTTCCATTGTTTATTTCCTGAACTTAATGTATGATGGAATATTTAACCTCCCTTTAAAACATCCTGAGTTCTGAACAATTCTCCAAGAAGAAATGCTTTAACCCACAGGAAATTGCTGCACAACAGCAATTCTTATAGACTTGAATGTAGAATCATCCAATGGGGGAAATCACTCAATTTTAAAGTACCATACTGTCCTCTCAGTAGCTATACCCAGCATTAGATGAAAACAGAAGCAGATACCCATAGCCAAACATTAGATGGAGGATACAGACACTGGTGGAAGAGTTGGTGGAAGGATCAAAGGCCCAGAAGTAGATGGGAACTCCACAAGATGACCAACAGAATCAACAAACCTGGACCTCTAGGAGCTCTCTTCTTCCACATTGTTGCCTGTACCTTCTAGAGAAATACTTTTGAGTATTTACGTAGCTCATCTATGGCTGAGCACTTCACAGATTATTATTTCAGGCACTATGACCAGGAGGTAAACACACTTGCCTTGGAAGCCCCATGATCTTACTTCTATACTCAGAACCCACATAGACACAAATACAAGAACCCCAAAAGAGTGTTGTCTTATCAGGGTAACAGGAGAAAAATGACTCCCAAAAAAGTTTTACTCTGACCTCCACAGGTAGAACACAGCACTCTGTGACAATCTCTCTCTCTTCTCTTTCTCTCTCTCCCTCTCTTGCTGTTCTCCCTCTTAAATAAGAAATAAAAATAACCTTGGCTATTTATGATAAAGTTTCTTTTTTCTATATTCTGTTATGTTACAGTAATATAAAATGCTGAAGTTAGAACATTCTTTTGTACTTAAAGAAATGATACCCAAAGAGAGATTGGGACATATTTTAAGATATGCATTTTTAGCAAAATTGAGTTTTTAGAAATTTTCATTTTTTATTGGATATTTTCTTTACTTACATTTCAAATGTTATCCCCTTTCCCAGTTTCCTGCCCTCCCAGAAACACCCTATCACATTCTACCTACCTTGCTAATCACCAGTTGAACCAGGACCATTTGTTGAAAATGCTGTCTTTTTTCCACTGAATGGTTTTAGCTCCTTTGTCAAAGACCAAGTCATCATAGGTGTGTGGGTTCACTGAATCTGTATATTGCTTTCTACAAGATAACAGTTTTCACTATATTAATCCTGCCAATGCATGAGCATGGGGAATCTTTCCATCTTCTGAGATCTTCAATTTCTTTTTCAGAGACTTGAAGTTCTTATCATACAGATCTTTCACTCACTTGGTTAGAGTCATACCAAGGTATGTAATATTATGTAATAGTATTTGTGGCTATTGTGAAGGGTGTCATTTCCCTAATTTTTTTCTCAGCCTGTGTATCCTTTGAGTAGAAGGCTACTGATTTGTTTGAGTTAATTTTATATCCAACCACTTTGCTGAAGTTGTTTATCAGGTTTAATAGAATTTTTGGGATTACTTAAGTATATTATCATATCATTAGCAAAAAGTGATAATTTGATGTCTCCCTTTCCAATTTGTATCCCTTTGATCTCCTTTTGTTGTCTAATTGCTCTGGCTAGTACTTCAAGTACAATATTGAACAGGTAGTGAAAAAGTGGGCAACCTTGTCTAGTCCCTGATTTTAGTGGGATTGCTTCAAGTTTCTCTGCATTCAGTTTGATGTTGGCTACTGGTTTGCTATATATTGCTTTTACTATATTTAGGTATGGGCCTACAATTCCTGATATTTCTAAGATTTTAACATGAAGGGATGCTGAATTATGTCAAATGCTTTTTCAGCATCTAATGAAATGATCATGTGTTTTTATCTTTGAGTTTGTTTATGTAGTGGATTATGTTGATGGATTTCCATATATTGAACCATTCCTGCATCCTTACCTGATTGTTGTGAATGATCATTTTGATGTATTCTTGGATTCAGTGGGCAAGAATTTTATTGAGTAATTTTGCATCAATGTTCCTAAGGGACATTGGTCTGAAGTCCTTTTTCTTAGTTTGATCTTTTTGTGGTTTAGGAATAAGCAAAATTGTGCCTTCATAGAATGAATTTTGCAGTGTACCTTCTGTTTCTATTTTGTGCAATAGTTTGAAGAATATTGGTATTAAGTCTTCTTTAAAGGTCTGATAGAATTCTCCACTGAACTCATCTTGTCCTGGGCTTTTATTGGTTGGGATTCTTTTTTAATGACTGTTTCTATTTCTTTGGGGTTATGGGACTATTTAGATGGTTTATCTGACCCTGTTTTAACTTTGGCATCTAATATGTGTCTAGAAAATTATCCATTTCATCCAGATTTTCCAATTTAGTTGAGTATAAATTTTTATACTGGGATCTGATGATTTTTTTTTTAATTTCCATGGTTCCTGTTGTTATATTTCTCTTTTCATTTCTGATTTTATTAATTTGTATACTGTCTTTGTGCCCTCTAGTTAGTCTGGCTAAGGGTTTATCTATCTTGTTGAATTTTTCAAAGGACCAGCTCCTTGTTTTATTGATTCTTTTTTAGTTCCTTTTGTTTCTATTTGGTTGACTTTAGCCCTGAGCTTGATTATTTCCTGTCATGTACTCCTCTTGTGTGTATTTGCTTCTTTTTGTTCTAGAGCTTTCAAGTGTGCTGTCAAGCTGCTAGTGTAAGCTCTCTTCAGCATTATTTTTGGAGGTACCTTAGAGCTATGAGTTTTCCTCTTATCACTGCTTTCATTGTGTCCCATAAGTTTTGGTAAGATGTGTCTTCATTTGCATTGCATTCTAAAAAGTCTTAAATGTCTTTCTTTATTTCTTCCTTGATCAAGTTATCATTGCATAGAGCATTGTTCAATTTCCATGTATATGTGTGTTTTCCATTGTTTTCATTGGAATTTAAGACCAGCCTAAGTCTGTTGTGATCTGATAGGGTACATGGGATTATTTCAATCTTCTTGTATCTGTTGAGGCTTTTTTTTGTGACCAATTATATGGTCAATTGTGGAGAAGGTACTATGAGGTACTGAGAAGAAGGTATATTCTTTGGCTTTGGGATGAAATGTTATATAAATACCTGTTAGATCCATGTGTTTCATAACTTCTGTGAGTTTCACTGTGTCTCTGTTTAGCTTCCTTTTCCATGGTCTGTCCTTTGCTAAAAGTGGGGTGTTAAATTCTCACACTATTATTGTGTGGCGTTGTGCTTTGGACTTTAGTAAAGTTTCTTTTATGAATATTGGTGACCTTGCATTTTGAGCATAGAAGTTCTGAATTGAGAGTTCTTCTTGGTAGATTTTCCCTTCGATGAGTATAGTATGAAGTGTCTCTCTTTATTTGTTTTGATAACTTTAAGTTGAAAGTTGATTTTATTTGATATTAGAATGGCTACTCCAGTTTGCTTCTTGGGACTGTTTGCTTGGAAAATTGTATTCCAACCTTTTACTCTGAGGTAGTGTCTGTCTTTGTCACTGAAGTGTGTTTCCCTTATGCAGCAAAATGCTAGGTCCTGTTTACATATCCAGTCTGTTAGTCTATGTCTTTTTATAGGAGAATTGAGTCCATTGATCTTAAGAGATATTAAGGAAAAGTAGTCATTACTCCCTGTTATTTTTGTTGTTAGAGGTGGCATTATGTTTGTGTGCCTATCTTTATTTGTATTTGTTGAAAGATTACTTTCTTGCTTTTTCTAGGGTGTAGTTTCCCTCCTTATGTTAATGTTTTCCATCTATTATCCTTTGTAGGGCTGGATTTGTGGAAAGATAGTGTGTAAATTTGGCTTTATTGTAGAATATCTTGTTTTCTCCATCTATGGTAATTGAGAGTTTTGCTGGGTATAATAGTCTCTACTGTCACTTATGTTCTCTTTGGGTCTGTATGACATCTGCCCAGGATATTCTGGCTTTCATAGTCTCTGGTGAGAAGTCTGATGTAATTCTGATAGGCCTGCCTTTATATGTTACTTGACCTTTCCCCCTTACTGCTTTTAATATTCTTTCTTTATTTAATATATTTGGTGTTTTGATTATTATATGAGGGAAGAATTTCTTTTCTGGTTCAGTCTATTTGGAGTTCTATAGGCTTCTTGTATGTTCATGAGAAGCTCTTTCTTTAGATTAGGGGAGTTTTCTTCTATAATTTTGTTGAAGATATTTACTGGCCCTTTAAGTTGGGAATCTTCATTCTCTTCTATACCTATTATCCTTAGGTGTGTTCTTCTCATTGTGTCCTAGATTTCCTAGATGCTTTGGGTTAGAATCTTTCTGCATTTTGCATTTTCTTTTACTGTTGTGTCCATGTTTTCTAAGGTATTTTCTGTCTCTGAGATTCTTTCTTCTAGCTCTTGCGTTCTGTTGGTGATGCTTGCATCTACGACTTCTGATCTCCCTCCTGGATATTCTAACTCAATGATTGTCTCCCTTTGTGATTTCTTTATTGTTTCTATTTCAATTTTTAGATCTTGGATAATTTTGTTCATTTCCTTCGCCTGTTTGATTTTGTTTTTCTGTAATTCTTTAAGGGAATTTTGTGTTTCCTCTTTAAGGGCTTCTACCTATTTACCTGCATTCTCCTGTATTTCTTTAAGTGAGTTATTTATGTCCTTCTTAAAGTCCTTCATCATCTTCATGACAAGTGACTTTAGATGGAATCTTGCTTTTCCAGTGTAAAGGTATATCCAGGACTTGCTACAGTGGGAGAATTGGGTTCTGATGTACCAAGTAACCTTGGTTTCTGTTGCTTCTGTTCTTAAGCCTCCTGCTCCCTTTCCTCAGTATATCTGACTGGAGTCTGTCCTTCCTGTAGTCCTGGTTGAGTCAGAACTCCTCAGAGTCCAGCTGTCTCTGTGATCCTGATTCCCTGATCCTATGATCCTGAGATTCTGGGCGTGTCAGAGTTCCTGGGAATCAAGCTTCCTCTGAGATCCTGAGATCCTGGTATGACCGAGCTCCTGGGATCCTGGAATCCTACGATCCCAGTTGTACTAGAACGCCTGGGAGTGGATCCTCCTCCGGAGACTGTGGGATTGGCCCCCAAGTTCATGACCAAGGTCTTTTAGAAAATTTCTGACAAGCTCATTCCATGTTATTATAAAATATACATCCAACTGAATATCAAGCCATGTTATCTTGAATCTCTCTAGAAATACTTGTTTCATTTGTTATGGAGAGTAAGGTCTCATTACTTGATCCAACTTTAGTATTTGTTTATTATATTTTGCCTGTTATATTTTATCTATTATATTTGTCTACTATATTTTATCTATTTCTACAGATCAGTGTTTACCTTTGGCAACTATGCAAATGGTAACATTCTTCATATCTTTTTTCTTTTTTTTTAATTAATTAATTCATTCATTCATTTTTGTACACTCCATATTCCATTCCCTGCCCCCCATCCACCCTCCAACTGCTCCACATCTCACACCTCCCCCTATCCCCACTGTCTCCACATTGTTCTCCCAACCCCCACCCTGCCTGACCTCTAAACTCCCTGGGACCTCCAATCTCTTGAGGGTTAGGTGCATCATGTCTGAATGAACACAGACTCAGAAGTCCTATACTCTATGTGTGTTGTGGGGTTCATATCAGCTGGTGTATGCTGCCTGGTTGGTGGTCCAGTGTTTGTGAGATCTCAGGGTTCCAGATTAGTTGAGAGGATTGGTCCTCCTACAGGATTGCCCTTTTCCTCAGCTTCTTTCAGCATTCCCTAATTCAACAAGGATCAGCTGCTTCACTCCATTGGTTGGGTGACAAAGTCTGCATCTGACTTTTCAGCTGCTTGTTGGGTCTTTCAGAGGGCAGTCATGTTAGGTCCCTTTTTGTGAGTGCTCCATAGCCTCAGTAATAGTGTCAGTCCTTGGGACCTCCCCTTGAGCTGGATCCCACTTTGGGCTTATCACTGGACCTTCTTTTCCTCAGGCTCTTCTCCATTTCCGTTCTTGTAATTCTTTCAGACAGGAACAATTATGGGTCAGAGTTGTAACTGTAGGGTGGCCCCCCTCTCCCTCAGTTGATGCCCTGTCTTCCTGCTGGTGGTGGACTCTATAAGTTCCCTCTCCCTATTGTCAGGCATTTTATTTAATGTCCCTCCCTTTGTTTCCTGAGAGTCTCTTACCTCCCAAGTCTCTGGTGCATTCTGGAGGGTCCCCCCCAACATCCTATTTCCTGAGATTGCCTCTTTCCATTCTTTCTGCTGGCCCTCAGAGCTTCAATCCTTTTCCCTGACCCAATACCAGCTCAGGTTTCTCCATATCTTAATGATGGAAAATGCAAGATAAAATTTCTGAGAGATCTTAATATTTAATATTTTATTTTTAAATGTAATTTTGAAATTACAAGTTAAAAGTCATAACTTTGCCAGCTTTCTGGCTTCCAGAAATGTTTTGATGTGAAGCCATGTGATTATTATCTTGTCTTCTCATGACTATGACTTGCTGCTTGTCCAGAAAAGCCAGCCTTTGTAAACAACCAAGAAAAGAGATATATGAAATAAAACATAATTGATTCTACCATCACTAAACAGTGAGAATCTTTGTTCTGCTAAATCTGAATTTCTTTACCATTTCCCCCAATTTTACTCCATTGTATGTTATTTTCATTGGACAAAATTTTAAAAAGTTGTGAGACTAGGTTTTTTATAGAAAAGCAGAGAGTTCTAATAAATCACAAGGGAAAGTCAATTAAAGGGAGAAACAACTGGTGTATCTTTTTAAAATTTAGCATAAATTACATACTGTTAGAATAGATATTGTCATTTAAATACAGGATGCAAAAATATATACTTAATAATCGGTCAGATCACAAACATCCTCATAAGAACAATGTAAGAAATGAAAACTTGAAGACAATTGTGCTTAGGTATGTATCACAGAAAATGTAGAGTGTGGGAAAATTGAATATAATTTTGACCTGTTTTGTTCATCACTAACATTTTCACATTTTCATCCACATTAGTATTTAACAGAATCTTTGTCTTTTTTTATAGAATTATATCTGGCTTCTCTAAGAAATAGCTCTCTGACTAGTTGTTTGAACTAGAGAAAGAACTGCATGCACTTTCTAACATAATAGTAGTAAAGAAGGGAAGGGTGCCACCAAATCATATGCTAAAACTGTCATTGCAACATCCTATCTGACAGCTCTTACTGAATGCAAATCTCAATATAGATACTAATAGATCAATTCTCTATTCTGTTACAACTGTAAATCTGCTCACCTATACTGACACATTCATTTGAACCCTGTCATCAAGGTAATATAGCTACGTCATTTTAGTAATGAGAACTATGCATAGTATACAACCTGGAGACTTTGTTCACGGGCTTGAAATATGGCTTAGTGAGCATATTAAGTAAAGAAAAAGCAGTTTGGTTTGTTTTTTAATCTTCAACTGGGTCTTGAATGTAAAGTATCTTCTTATAGCTATGTAATGTGTGGTAGAAGTACTATAAACTATCTGGATCAGTAGAGTACCAGCTCTTAAGTCCAACTGATATTTTTAAAGACATAACTCCTGCTTGCCTGGATACCTTTAGAGCTTTATTTAACACATACGGTTTTCTGCTTTGCAATTGACATTACCAAAATAATTTATTTTCTTGTAGTTATAATTTGTGTAAATCTGGATTTATTTAAAAAGTAGAACCATTTTGCTCCTCATATTATATTAGATGTGTGGCTTTTTAATACATTGTGTTTCATGCAGAAATGGCAACACCTATAAAGAAAACTGACATTTCTTCTTCTGTTAGCTCATTAGCTAAGGGTGAAACTTAATGCCAACCACCCTTCAGCATGCTGGGAATTTTGTTTGGCTTAAGTTTATTTAGTCCTTGTGCGCACTACCAACAATTGCTGAAATCCATGTATGCCATTTCCATGTTGTGTCTGGAAAAATGCGATTTTCATTTAGTCATCCTCCTCCTCTGACTCTTAAAGTCTTTCCACACCTTTTTCTCAGAATTGGAAGGAAAAAATGTGATAAAGTCTGTGTTTATGAAATGTCTTATCAAACTAAAGCCTATTCCTTATAACTCAACTAATTCTACAAGGAGTATACAATATGTTGTAACTTTTCTTCCAAAGGAAAAAACTAATGTAAATTTATAGATCTTTCACTCTCAGCAAAGATACTTTGCCTTATGTATTTTCAAAGCCATACTGCTTTTTAGACTTTAATATTTAAATTGTATATGTTAGAATGCAGAGAATAACCTACAGACAATGGGAGGAACCACATGGCCACAGCAGGTAAAGGACAGAAGATGGGGTGGAGGACTATCTCTAGAGAAACAGGATGAAAGGTGTGTTAAAAAATGTCACATTGTCAATAAACAGTTCTTGTATTTATTTATTAGTAGGGTGTGTATAGGGAAGGTTGGGCAAGAATTTAGACAAACATTAGCACTGCTTTGTTAGTGTTTAATCATAATGGGGAACTTTACCCAATGCCATGACCAAACTTTAAAGTGTCTATGCATCTTTACAGCTGGTGATAAGAAAAGCATGTCAGAATGAAAATGAAATGCAGCCAGTTTACTTAATACATTTTCCAAACTTCATAGTATGGTAGTGGTTACCTCACAGATGAAGAAAACATAATTCCTTTATCAAAAAATGGTGTGTATGCTATGTCATTTAATGCTATAAGAGCTCTAGAAAGCAAATTAAGTCTGGAAAAAAATTGAACTCTCTCAATTGCCAACTAATTTTGTGTTCTGGGTGGGAAATCACCCAGCATTTCTACCAGAGAGTAGTTTGTTTTTGTGACTGGTTTCTACCTCAAAGAAAAACCAAGTAAATCGAATAGTTATGCATGTAATGAAGGTAAGAAAGTACTATTGAATAAATGTTCTTTTGAAAGCTAGCGAGATAGATGGCTCAACCTTATACAGTGGCTAGGCTTACAACCAAAATAAATGTCCATTTGAACCACTTTCTGAATGGTTATGCTTTCCACCTTAACACTGACATTTTCCTTTCTGTATGATAAATAATTTGGAACTGTAGAGTCTCAATTTAGCCTTTATGTGCTGAGTCTAAGACTTTAGTTTTATTTATTTTGACATGATTTTATTTATTATGACGAATTCTTATATTTGTTTCAAAAAACTAAAACACGAAGTATTTACGAAATTTAGAAAGTCAAACCTAGGTAAATTTTAGGTGAAGAAAAAACAATTATATGTCATGTGTTCATTATGAAATCATGATGCAGTTTTATATTTGATCATTGTTAATTTTAGCTTGCCTAAATGTTAACATAATGCTTAACTTCGCATTCTGGTAATCACTCCTGATTCCAGCTCACCACAGCCTCGATGTTTCAAATGTGTGCTCTCTACAAAAAGAAGAAGAATAGGGTACCTCCAGGTTTGTCTGATATTTGGATAGAAGGGAAATGAAACATTTGCATCAGTTTGCCTGCTATCACCTGAAAATTGATTTACCTAACAGTATGTTGAAGACCAGATTTTTCTCTATAAATAATTCTATTTTGTTTTTCTATGTTGGTTGTGAATTTTAGAAGAATCTGTAATTCACCATTAGCTGAATGAGTAAAATGCCTTTGTATTCATGAATATTGTGACCAATATAAATAAATATACCAATATAAATAAATATACCTCATATTGTGTACAAGGTTGGAATAGGATGATGACTTCAATAAAGCAGAAGGAAGAGAGTTTGCTTCAGAATAAAAAACTTCACACTATTCATATTCCTAAATAAATGTTCTTTACATTACAGAGTTACTCTTTATTTTCTACTTTAAAATCTATTCCTGAGTTAAATTAGAATCTGCTGTGTTCCAATTTGCAGAACAGTTAGTAGTGATGACAGGACTGCAGGGTTTAAGCAAGTTATTTCATTATACAGTTCTGAAATTTTTCAAATCAATTCCTATCATGCAGCAATCCTTCAACTCATTTAATTTCTAAGAACCTGCTTCCTTGAAATGATGCCTTGCCCTTCTTTTCACAAGGCTGTCATACAATCTGTAATGAGCCTTTCAGTAGGTCAAGTTCAAATGCACTTAGAAGACAAGATTATCAGTTATATGCATACATTCTTCATCCATTATCTGCTTTGTGTCTAAATGGGGTCAAGAGTACATGCATTAATAGCATTAGTGATGTGAATGTGCCCAATAGGAAGAACACAAAAGATAATTGGGAAAATGGCTTTGTGATGTGTGTGTGTGTGTGTGTGTGTGTGTGTGTGTGTGTGTGAATCAAGAAGCTTTTGATTTGTATCTCAGTACTGAAGATTAATTTTCTCAAAATGCCTCTTTCTATTCATATTGATTACTCTGTTGAGAGTAATATATTTACCAAAATCTCAAAATTTGAAAACATGAGAAAGTTAGTTTCATTGGGCTTCCTTTAATGCGATAAAGCTAATTAAAATTTCTTAAGTTTCCTGTGTGTTTGTATGTGTCAGGATTGATGTTTTCAGCCTTCTGGTGAGTGAGGGACCCTCATGGAAGTAGGAATGGCCACAATGGAAGTAAAACAAACCACAAATGATATATGAAAGGTGTTTTTTTTTCCTTAGATCAAAGGCTAATTGTGACAGATTTCAAAGTCATTTACATTCATCTTGACAATGCAACTTCGGCAATTAAAAATTCTGTTTATTCTGACAGATATTAGGTGAGAAATTTTAAAACAAATTCAGATATCAAGATGCTTACTTCCAGGAAAAAAAAAAAGATGCTCACTTCCCTGCGTGCCTGTATTTCTTTTATTATGGTATTAACAGCTGATTCATTTAGTCCTTTCAAAATGTCTTAATGGAATATTTGGGGCTGAGAGTAAATTGTGGGAGAGTTCCTAGCTTTGGTCTTCTAAAACAGATTGAAGTAAACTATCTAGTAATGGATCACAATGTGGGCTGTGTAAGACTTTGAATTTGAAGTCAAATAACTCCAACCTGCAAATTCCATTTGCTACTAACAGGAAAGATAATTGAATGAGTGAGAATAGATGAAGCTTCAGAATCCACAGTCACAGCTTGGAAGTAAAGTAGATATTAAAACTACACTATGACATCTTCTATTTTCAATCAACATCAGTTGTCCTCTATAAAGGTTCTCAAACACAGTGTAGACTGTTGCTCTGTCAAATTTGTAAGGCATCTTTTCTAGAATCCCAAGACATATCCCACTCTCAATACAACATATATCCTTGGATTTACCCAGACTCTGTTTGTTTCATCACCCTATTAGATTTTAAGGCACCATACAAGTTAGATGTGACATATTTGATATTTGTTATGCACACAGCATCTTTCCAAGACAAGGTAACTCTGTGCTCATGGCTCTTCTATCTCTCCAAAGGACCAAAGTGATGGGCTATTTATCTATGAGGTAGAATTTATTTGTATAAGACAGGCATAGTGTCTTTTGCAATCCCAATATTTGTAATCATAAGGCAGGAGATTTATTGTACTGTACTGTTAGACCTAAAGGCAAAAAATAAAAAATAAAAATAAAAATAAAGAAAGAAAAGAAAAAAGAAATGAAACTGAGAGAAAAGAAAGGAATGGATGGAGAGAGGGAGGGAAGAGAGGTAGGAGGAAGAAGAATAAGAAGGAGAAGGAGGACTGAGAAAAAGAAAGAGGAGGATAAATGTAAGTGCCAACAAATGTCAATTTTCATTCCTGGTAGTGTATTATATCAAGTTGTGCTGTACAGTTTGAATTAGTGAAACCTAAACCATTGCATTTAGTTAGGTTCTTCTGAGCATCTGATGGGATTTCCCTCACCTAACCTTTGATATTCGTTTTTCTAGATAAAAACACACATATATCTGTTATGTACAATATTTAAAGGCTAGAACAATACCTCAATGGCTAAGAGCATTGTGCTATGTCTGACAACCTAAATGATACCCAGACCCAATATGGTTAAAGGAAAGAACCAATTTCTCCAAATAGTCTTTGATTGATACATATAAATCATGTCATAAGAATGCCCCCACATACTCACACAGTGTTTTAACATATATAAATATAATAAAAATTTAAATATATAATTTAATTTAATTAACATTGAACTGTTGACAAAAATACTATCAGTCACATTTAAATAAATGTTAGCTATTATTTTCCTCCAAAGCCAAGAAGATTGACTGCCTTTTATTTTGTTTGATTTGCTTTTTGTTATTTGACAGTTTCATTGATGTATGTAAAGAATTATTATTTCCATCTCTCTTTTTCCTCTCTCATGCATCTTTTACTCCTACTAAAGCTATTTTATTCCCAACAAGTGCTCCTCTTACTTTTATGCCTTCCGTTTGTGTGTGACCAACTTAGTTTAATTATAGTTGCTTACACAAGCATGGTGGAAGATGGAACAGGAGCACCTTACCAATAGCTATACCACTGAAGAAAATGACATTCCTCCCTGTAACAGCCATTAACTATCCCCTCAGAGAAGGAGAGTCTCACAGGTCATTTCCATCAGTAATGAGATGTCTACATATCCATGTTTGTGCAGCTTTTGTGCTTAAGGCAACCATAGCTTCAGTGATGTCATGTTGTGTCATTTCTAGAATTATTTTCGCTGTATACCTCTCTGTCCTCTGGCTCTTACATTCTTTCCACACACTCTTCCACCAGTCTTGCTTAAGCATCAGAGGAAGTGAGATAGATCCTGTTTAGGACTGAGCATTTTACTGTCACAAATTCTTGACACTTTTTACTATGAGTGCCTCCATTAGCCACAAGTGGTGTTAAGAAATGTGTCTGGTATATAAAAATGGAGTATTTAAAGGAACATTTAACACCAGGGACTGTGATTCATGTGGACTATGATGGTAAAGTTAACTGTTCCAAAAAATGAGTTCTATTTATAGTTGTATTACCATGTCCTCCAACCCATCACACTCCATTTTTCTCCCAATACTTCCCTTTCTTCAGAGAACTGGCTTATAGGAAAGATAAACAAAATACACACTGTCATCTATTTTAAATTACACTGTGATGACTCCTAGTGACCAATGCAGAAATGTTGGGGATTGATTCTAATGTTTTGTCTTATTTCAGCTCCCTAAATCACATGGGACTCTGCATATTCAAATGCTGAGAGTACCTGTCCCCATTTGGTTTTTGATTATTCAATAAAGAGCCAAAAGCCAATGGCTGAGCAAGATGAAAGAGGCTTGACTTTTAGGATTTCCAAGCAAGAAACACAGGGAGATTTCTGAGTTTGAGGCCAGCCTGGTCTACAGACTAAGTTCCAGGACAGCCAGGGATGTATATGAAACCAAAAAAACCAAAAAACCAAAAAACAAACAAACAAACAAACAAACAAAAAACAAAATAAATAAATAAAGAAAGAAAGAAACAAAGAAACAAACAAACAAACAAGCAAACAAACACAGGGAGAAGATGATGGAATTCCATCATGAGTGGATGTAGGTCTGACCACCCCATACCCCATGATGATAGGGAAGCAGAGAGAACAGAATTAAGATCTGTGAACATATAAGAGTCAGGGAAGAGGCCCCATAGGCTACATCCCTTCTTCAGTCTGGGGCAGGAAAGATAAAATATAAAGTGTTTACTAAAGAATACCACAGGGGAGTGTATGCTAGCTGCTAGGAGTTTTGGAAGTACCCAGCCATTGAGCTAGTCAAGGCATATTAAAATTAAGCTGGTGTGTGTGTGTGTGTGTGTGTGTGTGTGTGTGTGTGTGTTTCATTCGTGAAGAAAAGTCTGGCATCTAGAAGTATAATCAGATCACAACCCCTGTCCCCTGGAAGGGAGCTCAAAGCAGATTAACTATTCACTGCTACACAGAAGAATCACCCTACCAAAAACAGTTTTAGAACAGCCAACACGATAGTTATTGTTTCAATGTGGGTACTTATCCAGGAACTTTCAGATTACTGTCTACATGAAGCAGGATGATGTCTTTCTATTTACAATTATTTCTCTCTATCAATATTATTTTTCATGACTTCATGGCCTTATGGATCTATAGAATTCCAGTACTTACTATACAATGTAGTTACTTTTACATGCTAAGACAAACTGTGAATTTAAAATCATACTAGCTAATATAAAATCTATTTCCACCAAGTTGAACTATAAAAGCTTGTACAATTAAACTATTTCCATTTGCACTTTCATTTTCTCCATCCTCTGTCTCTATCTCTTCTGTCTTTGTCTCTGTCTGTTTCTCTGTGTGTGTATGCATGAATGTATGTATGCATGTGTGCATGTATACATGCAAAGGAAGAATTTCCAGTGTCCTTCTTTATCAATTTCTACCTATTCACTGGAGACAGAGCTTCTCACTGAAGCTGGAGCTCAGCAGGTAGACAGAAACTCAAATGATTTTATTTTTGTCTCTATCACACTTCCTGCATAGAATTGAGGTTGCAGGTGAGCATGTAACCATGACCATATTTTGTAAATAGATGTTGGGATATGAATTAAGACTTTTTTTGTTGCATAGCAAGTATTCTTATCCACTGAGCATAACCTCACCTCAATAACTTCCACTACCCATAGAATGATGATATATGTTCAAACATATGTCAGATTTTTGTCATATAAAACATATCCCCAGTGTTATTATAATGATGATAAGTGTAGTAAAGTAATCAAAGATGTGAATGGAAGTCAAGAAAACAATATGGCTTTGCATTAGAAATAAGGATTAAAATCATGGAAGCATAAAGTAAAAGTTGTGATACATCCAATTTAATAGAATTTTTTGATTTCTTAGAATGTCTTTGTTATTCAAGCTTCTTAACCATTAAAATAAAATGATATATCCATACTCAGTGTTCATATGACAAGCAGAAATTATATAGAGTACTGCTTAGATATGTGTCCAGTATATAAATGATGAAAAGGTCCTATTTTAATTGTTAAAGAAGGAATTAATCCAATCTAAAAAATTATGTCTTAGAATAGAGATAGGTAATTATTTTTCTATTTTACGACCTTACTTGTTAAATTATGTTTTAGAATATTACTCTAGAATGATTATATTTCCATCATAATTTCATAAGTAATTATCTACTTTCCTATGACCTTCATTTGCATTTTTCAATGTAGCATATGGTTTATGAATCTTAATTATCTTTATAGCCCCAAACTCTACAATATCTGTGGGCTAAGTTAATGCTGATTTCATTTTGTCTTTATAAGTAAAATACATAACTTCTTGGATTTTTTTTCTTTTATCACTGGTGTATATTTATTGCACAATATATTGGTGTATATTTGTTATGCCCATTATAAATGCTACAATTATCATGTGTTCATTATAACATTTTCATACATGTATAGCTTGTTTTTTGCTTATACTGATGCCACTCTAAACTACCCACAATATTCTCTTTACCCCTTCATTCTGGAACCCTTTTTTTAAACCAAATAGTTTCTTTTGAAAATATGAGTGTATACACTTATATGTATATATAATATAGAAAAATGTAATTTTTAGTGTGACCTACTGCATTCATCATCATGAATTACAAATACATCAATTTTCTGGCAAATTACGTAATTTAATTCTTCTTTATGGCTGGACAAATCTCCTTCATGTATACATGCCATGGCTTCTCTATGTATTTGTCTATTGATAGACATCTGGAGTGTCGCCACAACCTAGTTATTGTGAGCAGCACTGCAATAAACAGATGTTCAGGAAACTCGAACAGTATATTGTCTTAGATTTTTGGAGGTATATGCTCTGCTAAAACTACTACTACTAATACTTATGAGTTACATCGAAAAGTACTTGTCATTCAAAAAGAATAAAATATTTTAAAAAACTAAACTAAACTGAAATTAATCAATTAATTGTCTATATTGCTAAATATTTCTTTTAAAACATTTCAACATTTGTTACCTAGTTAATGAAAAAATAATACTAGATTTTTGGAAGGTAATGAATTTTTCTTTTTTTTTTTGTTTTGTTCTGAGGTTCCATGACCACCAAATTATTTTTAGTATAACTTCAGCATTTGATAGTTAACTCAGCACCCATTATGAAATGCCATTAAAATTAGGATTATTGGCCTAATGTAATATAAATGGCTTTCCCATATGAACTTGAAAGTATCTCTCATTAAAACAGTCTGCTTTCATGCTAGTCCAGAGCCAACAAAATCCAGCAGTAGTAGCCAGTTTATGCAACATATATATCACTGATTTAGAAAACACAATTTTAATTTCTGTACATTTTTCTTAATTTTGTAAAAAAAAATTAAGAAAGTAAAAGTAATTTTAGTAAAACAAATTTATTAAGAACTATATTTCACTAAATATTCACATTTCTCAACACATCATTGTCTTGTATTGTTTTATTTATCAATGGGACAAACAGGATACAGAGCTGTTTGATGAAAGAGAATGCATATTATTTAAATTAGGCAAAAGGAAAGTGAAAGTGATTACTATGAATTTTTAAGACATTTTTTAGGAGGTATATTCAATGGTGAGCCCAAATTTGACAACTAAATCATTAGGGTAAGTCTCAAATCTACGAGTGTAAATGGCTAATAATAAATTCACATTCAGTCGGATCTAGTGACTGAAGACAGTTCTACATGAGCTTTCATTCCAACCCATATACTGTTCATTCAATTACATTTTAGAAATATTTTATTATTTTTGAAAATTTGATACAATGTCTATCTACCCTCCACTTCTCCATGTGACCCTCCACAGATCCACCCCTACCTCACTGCCTCCTCAGATTTACATATTGTCTTTTTAAAACTTAATAGATCATTGACTATAATTTATGGTGTGTGTATGCTACTGTGTTTTGATCCTTCTACTGCAGGGAGCATGATGACTCTACCAGGACTCGACAAGAAAACTGAGTATCCCTCAAACAGAAGCCATCACTGGCCAGAGTGCATCAGTTAGGGGTTGAGACTAAGGAATCTCTTCCTACTTCATCCTAGAATGTTGCTATATAAAAAAAATTATAAGGCCCCAAAAGAATAAATTTGAAGTACATATAACTTAACTACAACATTAAAATATTAAGGTTCTTTATATGTAATTTGCAACAGCTGAATAATTTTAAGGCTTTGATGGTATTAATAGTTTGTTTTTAATTTATATTCTATTGTATAGACTGCCACTGTCTTCATAAATGAAATCTTATACAAATGTTGAAAGGCTGTTGAACATCAATGACGTATGCTTGTTGTCAGCCTCATAGATATACTGGTTAATATGACATGTATCCATCACAGACTGATAGATGAATAATAGTAAAATTAATTTTAAAAACATAAAAACTAGAGGGGGAAGAAAGGGGAAAAAGAATACTACATATTTATTTTTTAACAAAATGATGTAGCAACAGGACAATTTCAGAAAAAAAAATGAAGCAGTTTATAAAACCTACTGGCTAGTTTTGAGTGTCAACTTGATACAGGCTGGAGTTATCACAGAGAAGTGAACTTCAGTTGGGGAAATGCCTCCATGAGATCCAGCTGTGGGGCATTTTCTCAATTAGTGATCAAGGGGGTAGGGCCCCTTGTGGGTGGTGCCATCTCTGGGTTGGAAGTCTTGGGTTCTATAAGAGAGCGGGCTGAGCAAGCCAGGAGAAGCAAGCCAGCAAGGAACATCTCTCCATGGCCTCTGCGTCAGCTCCTGCTTCCTGACCTGCTTGAGTTCTAGTCCTGACTTCCTCTGGTGATCGACAGCCATGTGGAGGTAAGCTGAATAAACCCTTTCCTCCCCTACTTGCTTCTTGGTCATGATGTTTGTGCAGGAATAGAAACCCTGACTAAGACAGTAAGGAAGACTAAAATGTACAAGATTGATGAGAATTTAATAAAACTTTCTGATATATTGAAATATTCATAATATAATTTTGTTACCATAATGGGAATCAATATAGAATCAAAGAGATGGTAACTTTTATCAAAAGTGTGACAGCTATACAAATAGATACCTTGAGCCTCTAGAGAAAAAAAAAAACAATATTCTATGATGATATGCAGTGGCAAAGGAGGGATAAAGGGAAAAACTGAATTTACAAAGACCCCTGTCAGTTGTAATAAACATTTCTTGGATGGATTTATATATAAATGCTAGATAGAAGAGTGCAAGAAGATGCTTACATAGCATATACAAGGCCCTGGGTTGATGCCCAGTTCTGGAAAAAGATAATTTAGAAAACAAAAAAATTGCTTTCTAAAATTTTCCTAAATTAAAAACTAAAACTAAAATTTTTCTTTGGCTAAAGTAAAAGTTTATTTTTCACTAAAAATTTACATTCACAGCAAATTTGGGTGAGTCATACAGGTGTGAAGGTCTTAAAGATGTCCCATACCAATGCCCCATGAGACTGGATGTGCCTTTGACATTTTCACACTTAGAATCTGATTCAGATAGTTTTCCCCATCACTGTTCCCATTCCTTTGGCCCATGGGCTTGATGATTCAGATTACAGTCATGCTGACTCAAAGTTTCAGATGTCACTGTAGTCATCTGTCTTGATTCTTTTTCTGGCTATAGGTAAACTTCGGGTAATAATCTCTAGTAATAGTTCACTCCTCCTAAAGGCCACTATCTTATTAGGTAGTACATTCCTATCTCTTACCTGTTTTATTTCCCACCAGTCACAGAATGTAGATAAAATAACTTAAATATGACAACCAATGAAATGAGCAGATCTTCTCCTCTGTTACTGATTTAGTAATTATTCTTTTCTAAACATTAATGAAATAAATTCAAAAATAAGTGAGCATTTCTATCTATCCCAGATTTTCAAAATTGTCTGAATCAGTTAACACACACACACACACACACACACACACACACACCCGGAAGAGGGAGAGGGAGAGAGAAAGCAATTTTTTTTTTCTTGGAAATTCACAATGAAGTAAGGAAAACAAAAATGTGCCTCAAGATTAAATAATCAAGATGCATTCATAAAAACCAATTAGTTGTAAGAGAAATTTTATTTAGATACAAGTAAGTTGTTTTTTTTAGCAAATACCAGTCTTTCCTTAGAAACTAGGAAAAACCATGGGTCTGAGCAAAAACCAGTCAAACAGCAAAGGTCTACGTTTTATACTAGTTTAAAATTGTAGAAAGACCAACAAATAGATCAAGTGAGGTCAAACCCTTTAATCCCACTGTGTTTGCTACAATGGTCACAGATGGCTCTGATACAGCAAGCTGTGGTAGTCGTCTTTGTCCATGAGGAGTGGCTGCCTTTCTTCCTGGGGCTGCTTCTTCTTCTGATGGCATAGCCTACTGCTAAGCCCAGCCAGAGCTGAAGCAATAACAGCTCCTACCAGTGCTGCCCCAAGAAGCCACGGCCAGATACGACTGGCTTGTTCCAAGTAAGGCTCAATATAGTTTCTGTAAAAGCCTGAATCTGAAATAGAAAAAGATCATGATGTTTTCACGGATATCACCAGCACAATCAGCAGCATTTTACCTGCTACTTAGGAGTAAGATGCTTGCATTTGAATGCCAGCTATTTTGCTTAGTATATAGAAAAGTTTGGGGAAAGTTAACCTCTTCCTTCTCAGGCTCAGTTTCCTCTTTTGAGATTGTTTGAAATCTGAATATAACCCTTGATGTGTAATATTGTCAGATATTATTGCTACAATTCTTTTTGATGATTATGTAATAGTACTGTTGATCTAAGAAACATAGTTGTATTATTAATTGTTGGTGATCTGTTTGATAATTTAAATTATTATTTGGGTAACACTATATTTCTCAGAAAAGCTTAGTAGTCTCAGAGCATTCTCAAGAACACTAAGACATTTGTACACTCTGTTCTTTTCAGAGATCTCAGTGTATGTGTGTGTGTGTGTGTGTGTGTGTGTGTGTGTGTGTGTGTGTGTGT